>JAMPIV010013761.1:0-118343 GCA_024509875.1 Oreohelix idahoensis | reverse complement strand
CTGTTGTGGGGGAAGTGCTAGGGCGGGCGGGGGGGGGGGGGGGGCGGAGCGGGCGTCATGTGGTGGGGCGGGTGGGGAGGGCGGGGGCCGTTGTGGACGTGTGGGTGTGTGTTGGGGCGCGGGGGGGCGGTTGCGGGTGCGTGAGGGCCCCTCAGGGGGGGCGCGTATGGGGTTGGGGGGTGGGGGGTTCTTTGGGGGGGTGATTGTTTTGGGTGTTTATGGGGGGGGGGTGGGGGGCACCCCCACACCACTCACCATCACCAAACACCAACAAACCCCAAAAAAAAATTTCCCCTGGATCACCTGGAATGTAATCAGTAATGGTGATAGGGCTCGCCCAAATAGGTAGATATTCTTGGGCCGTTTTTTTAAAAATAATTATTAAATGAAATTGATAAAAGACGTCCAATTGGAAAGACAGCGCCCCGTGTGTTGTGGAAAGGACCTGGAGTGAAAGACCGTATAGGACCGAATATAAAGGTCGCGTTTCAAGAAGCCCGTTTAGTCAGTTCAGGACTGTCCATGCCCCGCCAGCGCTTGTTTTCTTTTTTTTTAAACATCGCCTCCGTTTATTGTTTAAAACAAATTTTTAATTTAATTACCAAAAATTTGTTTTACCAGTGGTACCCCAAAATCTTGAAAGCCCCACTCCCCAGGCCACTCCTCTAGGATGTCTTAGCCCAGGCTGTTTTTTTTTTTCTTTTTTTATTAGACGCCCTCTATTTAAGAAAGGAAAATTAAAAGACTAGTTTTTTTGCTCTACTTTTGTGGGTTGTATTTTTTTGGTCTTCTCTACTTTCGGTTTCATAGCTAGTCTGGCCCACTCCTTTCTCTTTAATCAGCTCTTGGGGTTGCTCATCTTTTGGGTTGGTTTTTTTTCTGGTTGGGAAACAATCTTCCCCAATTATGATGACCCCCGGAGCTCTGCCCCTGGGGGGAAATGGAAGAAGAAAAAAGAAAGAAAAAAAAAGGGAAAGGGAAGGGAGGGGGATAAGGGGAGGGGGGGTGGGTGGAGAAAAAGAGAAGAAAATGAAGGTGAAAGGAGAAAAATGGAGTGAGGGCCGAAAAGGGTTTGAAGGAAGGGGGGAAACTGAAGAAAAAAAAAAATCTGATATTATATTCTTAATAACTTATATTCTTAATTTTATGATCAGGTACTGTTAATGTATGCTGTTATACTTCCTTGTAATGTTGCACTGCCTTACATTAATACTTTCAGTACGCTGGAGAATGTTTGAGTAATAGTAATAAAAGATGAGCAAGAGGAAGGAAGAATGCAAGAGGGGACTGTGCCCGATTTTCAACCCTTCGCAAATTAATTGCTGTCGTATATGTCTATCTAACTATCTACCTAGTCTGATTCTGGTCTTGAGTTTGGGACGCAAAGACAGCGAGGAAAGGAAATGTTTACCCCACCTCATCTTGATGAACCTAAAAAAAGTCCCTGAGTCATTCAGTTGCACACCGTTTGAAAATTTCACGAGTTCTTATAACATACCTCTGAATATGTCTCAAATCACTAATTTACTGTACGAAGAATTCAATTTTTAAGTCTTGTTGTTGTTGTTTTTTTGTTTTTTTTAATGTTTATTTTTATTTATTTTATTTTTAAATTCATTATTATTATTTTTTTTTAAACGTACTTTAATTATGATGATTATTGCAAATGTAATATTACTTTTATAATGATAAATGCCTTAACTATGCTTCAAGTAAATGTGAGGATGAAAGGATATAGTATACATGATGAGAGAGAGAGGAAGGGCAGAATGTCAGACGGGCTTGCGTGCCCAATTCTTAATCCTTTGAAAATAAAGTTCGTTCGTTTGTTCGTTCTATTTGTCTGTCTATCTATCTATTTATCTATCAATCTATCTATCAATCAATCTATCAAGCTAGCTATCTACCTATCTATATATCTATTTATTTATTTATCTAGCTATTTATATTATATTAGATATCACTGCAAAGTTTACAATATCTTATTTAATTATATTTCTAATCTTGTTTAACAGTCAGTTCTTTCTTTCTTTCTTTCTTTCTATCTATCTATCTATCTATCTATCTATCTATCTATCTATCTATCTATCTATCTATCTATCTATCTATCTATCTATCTATCTATCTATCTATCTATCTATCTATCTATCTATCTATCTATCTATCTATCTATCTTATCTATCTATCTATCTATCTATCTATCCATCTATCTATCTAAAATAGGCAGATAGCCAGTGCAATACCTAGTACTATTCACGGAACAGCTGCTTTCTTAGACAGCGGCGCAGTCGCACTATTTGCAGAAAAGCTGCTTTCTTAGACAGCGGCATAATTTCTATATTATACCATAAAATGTTCATGACAGTTGGGCTAGTTTGCTGGCTGGCAGGCTGGCCGGCTGGCTGGTTATCTGCCTGGCTGGCTGCCTGGCTAGCTCAGTGCCTGTCTGGCTGGCTGATTGGCCGCCTGGCCGCCTGGCTAGCTGTGGCTGCCTGGCTGGATAGATGCATGCCTGGCTGGCTAGTTGCTTGGCTTGCAGGCTAGCTGCCTGGCTAGATGCATGTCTGGCTGGCTAACTACTTGCCTCGGTAGATGCATGCCTGGCTGGCTGCCTACCTAGCTGGCCTTATATTATCTTGTCTTGCATTGCCTTGCCCAATCAATCAATCAATCAATTTATCTATCTATCTATCTATCTGTCTGTGTGTCTGTCTGTCTGTCTATCTATATGTCTGTCTATCTAGCTTTCTATTTAACAAAGGGAAATTTATTCACAAAATCCTGTCACAGAATGCTCCAAAGTATCTTTGGCCGCTTTTAAAATATAATGAAAGACGTAGTCAGCGCTTAAACAAATTACAGGTACCCAAGCCCAGGCTAGACCTATTTAAGACTAGTTTGGCTTACTCAGCTGCTCATCTTTGGAACAATCTTCCCAATGACCTGAAAAACACGCACAGTCCTTACTCATACAATGGTATACTGTTCAAATACTTTATGAGTGCTGATTATATGCCACCCTAACTGATTGTGTTGTACTTTTATCTATTATACTGTATGGAGGCTCTGATGATCTAGTTTTTATTACATTATACTTATTCTTAATATTATATTCTTAATAACTTATATTCTTAATTTTATGATCAGGTACTGTTAATGTATGCTGTTATACTTCCTTGTAATGTTGCACTGCCTTACATTAATACTTTCAGTACGCTGGAGAATGTTTGAGTAATAGTAATAAAAGATGAGCAAGAGGAAGGAAGAATGCAAGAGGGGACTGTGCCCGATTTTCAACCCTTCGCAAATTAATTGCTTTCGTATATGTCTATCTAACTATCTACCTAGTCTGATTCTGGTCTTGAGTTTGGGACGCAAAGACAGCGAGGAAAGGAAATGTTTACCCCACCTCATCTTGATGAACCTAAAAAAAGTCCCTGAGTCATTCAGTTGCACACCGTTTGAAAATTTCACGAGTTCTTATAACATACCTCTGAATATGTCTCAAATCACTAATTTACTGTACGAAGAATTCGATTTTTAAGTCTTGTTGATGTTGTTGTTTTTTAGTTTTTTTTAATGTTTATTTTTTTTTTTTAATTCATTATTATTATTATTATTATTATTATTATCATTTTTTTTTAAAAACGTACTTTAATTATGATGATTATTGCAAATGTAATATTACTTTTATAATGATAAATGCCTTAACTATGCTTCAAGTAAATGTGAGGATGAAAGGATATAGTATACATGATGAGAGAGAGAGGAAGGGCAGAATGTCAGACGGGCTTGCGTGCCCAATTCTTAATCCTTTGAAAATAAAGTTCGTTCGTTTGTTCGTTCTATTTGTCTGTCTATCTATCTATTTATCTATCAATCTATCTATCAATCAATCTATCAAGCTAGCTATCTACCTATCTATATATCTATTTATTTATTTATCTAGCTATTTATATTATATTAGATATCACTGCAAAGTTTACAATATCTTATTTAATTATATTTCTAATCTTGTTTAACAGTCAGTTCTTTCTTTCTTTTTTTCTATCTATCTATCTATCTATCTATCTATCTATCTATCTATCTATCTATCTATCTATCTATCTATCTATCTATCTATCTATCTATCTATCTATCTATCTATCTATCTATCTATCTATCTATCTATCTATCTATCTATCTATCTATCTATCTATCTATCTATCTATCTATCTATCTATCTATCTATCTATCTATCTATCTATCTATCTATCTATCTAAAATAGGCAGATAGTCAGTGCAATACCTAGTACTATTCACGGAACAGCTGCTTTCTTAGACAGCGGCGCAGTCGCACTATTTGCAGAAAAGCTGCTTTCTTAGACAGCGGCATAATTTCTATATTATACCATAAAATGTTCATGACAGTTGGGCTAGTTTGCTGGCTGGCAGGCTGGCCGGCTGGCTGGTTATCTGCCTGGCTGGCTGCCTGGCTAGCTCAGTGCCTGTCTGGCTGGCTGATTGGCCGCCTGGCCGCCTGGCTAGCTGTGGCTGCCTGGCTGGATAGATGCATGCCTGGCTGGCTAGTTGCTTGGCTTGCAGGCTAGCTGCCTGGCTAGATGCATGTCTGGCTGGCTAACTACTTGCCTCGGTAGATGCATGCCTGGCTGGCTGCCTACCTAGCTGGCCTTATATTGTCTTGTCTTGCATTGCCTTGCCCAATCAATCAATCAATTTATCTATCTATCTATCTATCTGTCTGTGTGTCTGTCTGTCTGTCTGTCTATCTATATGTCTGTCTATCTAGCTTTCTATTTAACAAAGGGAAATTTATTCACAAAATCCTGTCACAGAATGCTCCAAAGTATCTTTGGCCGCTTTTAAAATATAATGAAAGACGTAGTCAGCGCTTAAACAAATTACAGGTACCCAAGCCCAGGCTAGACCTATTTAAGACTAGTTTGGCTTACTCAGCTGCTCATCTTTGGAACAATCTTCCCAATGACCTGAAAAACACGCACAGTCCTTACTCATACAATGGTATACTGTTCAAATACTTTATGAGTGCTGATTATATGCCACCCTAACTGATTGTGTTGTACTTTTATCTATTATACTGTATGGAGGCTCTGATGATCTAGTTTTGATTACATTATACTTATTCTTAATATTATATTCTTAATAACTTATATTCTTAATTTTATGATCAGGTACTGTTAATGTATGCTGTTATACTTCCTTGTAATGTTGCACTGCCTTACATTAATACTTTCAGTACGCTGGAGAATGTTTGAGTAATAGTAATAAAAGATGAGCAAGAGGAAGGAAGAATGCAAGAGGGGACTGTGCCCGATTTTCAACCCTTCGCAAATTAATTGCTTTCGTATATGTCTATCTAACTATCTACCTAGTCTGATTCTGGTCTTGAGTTTGGGACGCAAAGACAGCGAGGAAAGGAAATGTTTACCCCACCTCATCTTGATGAACCTAAAAAAAGTCCCTGAGTCATTCAGTTGCACACCGTTTGAAAATTTCACGAGTTCTTATAACATACCTCTGAATATGTCTCAAATCACTAATTTACTGTACGAAGAATTCGATTTTTAAGTCTTGTTGTTGTTTTTTTTTTTTTTTTTTTTTTTTTTTTTTTTTTTTTTTTTTTTTTTTTTTTAAATTCATTTTTATTATTATTATTATTATTATTATTATTATTATTATTATTATCATTTTTTTTAAAAACGTACTTTAATTATGAGGATTATTGCAAATGTAATATTACTTTTATAATGATAAATGCCTTAACTATGCTTCAAGTAAATGTGAGGATGAAAGGATATAGTATACATGATGAGAGAGAGAGAGGAAGGGCAGAATGTCAGACGGGCTTGCGTGCCCAATTCTTAATCCTTTGAAAATAAAGTTCGTTCGTTTGTTCGTTCTATTTGTCTGTCTATCTATCTATTTATCTATCAATCTATCTATCAATCAATCTATCAAGCTAGCTATCTACCTATCTATATATCTATTTATTTATTTATCTAGCTATTTATATTATATTAGATATCACTGCAAAGTTTACAATATCTTATTTAATTATATTTCTAATCTTGTTTAACAGTCAGTTCTTTCTTTCTTTTTTTCTATCTATCTATCTATCTATCTATCTATCTATCTATCTATCTATCTATCTATCTATCTATCTATCTATCTATCTATCTATCTATCTATCTATCTATCTATCTATCTATCTATCTATCTATCTATCTATCTATCTATCTATCTATCTATCTATCTATCTATCTATCTATCTATCTATCTATCTATCCATCTATCTATCTAAAATAGGCAGATAGTCAGTGCAATACTTAGTACTATTCACGGAACAGCTGCTTTCTTAGACAGCGGCGCAGTCGCACTATTTGCAGAAAAGCTGCTTTCTTAGACAGCGGCATAATTTCTATATTATACCATAAAATGTTCATGACAGTTGGGCTAGTTTGCTGGCTGGCAGGCTGGCCGGCTGGCTGGTTATCTGCCTGGCTGGCTGCCTGGCTAGCTCAGTGCCTGTCTGGCTGGCTGATTGGCCGCCTGGCCGCCTGGCTAGCTGTGGCTGCCTGGCTGGATAGATGCATGCCTGGCTGGCTAGTTGCTTGGCTTGCAGGCTAGCTGCCTGGCTAGATGCATGTCTGGCTGGCTAACTACTTGCCTCGGTAGATGCATGCCTGGCTGGCTGCCTACCTAGCTGGCCTTATATTATCTTGTCTTGCATTGCCTTGCCCAATCAATCAATCAATCAATCAATCAATTTATCTATCTATCTATCTGTCTGTGTGTCTGTCTGTCTGTCTATCTATATGTCTGTCTATCTAGCTTTCTATTTAACAAAGGGAAATTTATTCACAAAATCCTGTCACAGAATGCTCCAAAGTATCTTTGGCCGCTTTTAAAATATAATGAAAGACGTAGTCAGCGCTTAAACAAATTACAGGTACCCAAGCCCAGGCTAGACCTATTTAAGACTAGTTTGGCTTACTCAGCTGCTCATCTTTGGAACAATCTTCCCAATGACCTGAAAAACACGCACAGTCCTTACTCATACAATGGTATACTGTTCAAATACTTTATGAGTGCTGATTATATGCCACCCTAACTGATTGTGTTGTACTTTTATCTATTATACTGTATGGAGGCTCTGATGATCTAGTTTTTATTACATTATACTTATTCTTAATATTATATTCTTAATAACTTATATTCTTAATTTTATGATCAGGTACTGTTAATGTATGCTGTTATACTTCCTTGTAATGTTGCACTGCCTTACATTAATACTTTCAGTACGCTGGAGAATGTTTGAGTAATAGTAATAAAAGATGAGCAAGAGGAAGGAAGAATGCAAGAGGGGACTGTGCCCGATTTTCAACCCTTCGCAAATTAATTGCTTTCGTATATGTCTATCTAACTATCTACCTAGTCTTGATTCTGGTCTTGAGTTTGGGACGCAAAGACAGCGAGGAAAGGAAATGTTTACCCCACCTCATCTTGATGAACCTAAAAAAAGTCCCTGAGTCATTCAGTTGCACACCGTTTGAAAATTTCACGAGTTCTTATAACATACCTCTGAATATGTCTCAAATCACTAATTTACTGTACGAAGAATTCGATTTTTAAGTCTTGTTGTTGTTATTTTTTTTGTTTTTGTTTTTTTTACAATGTTTTTTTTTTATTTATTTTATTTTTAAATTCATTATTATTATTATTATTATTATCATTTTTTTAAAAAAACGTACTTTAATTATGATGATTATTGCAAATGTAATATTACTTTTATAATGATAAATGCCTTAACTATGCTTCAAGTAAATGTGAGGATGAAAGGATATAGTATACATGATGAGAGAGAGAGGAAGGGCAGAATGTCAGACGGGCTTGCGTGCCCAATTCTTAATCCTTTGAAAATAAAGTTCGTTCGTTTGTTCGTTCTATTTGTCTGTCTATCTATCTATTTATCTATCAATCTATCTATCAATCAATCTATCAAGCTAGCTATCTACCTATCTATATATCTATTTATTTATTTATCTAGCTATTTATATTATATTAGATATCACTGCAAAGTTTACAATATCTTATTTAATTATATTTCTAATCTTGTTTAACAGTCAGTTCTTTCTTTCTTTTTTTCTATCTATCTATCTATCTATCTATCTATCTATCTATCTATCTATCTATCTATCTATCTATCTATCTATCTATCTATCTATCTATCTATCTATCTCTATCTATCTATCTATCTATCTATCTATCTATCTATCTATCTATCTCTATCTATCTATCTATCTATCTATCTATCTATCTATCTATCTATCTATCCATCTATCTATCTAAAATAGGCAGATAGCCAGTGCAATACTTAGTACTATTCACGGAACAGCTGCTTTCTTAGACAGCGGCGCAGTCGCACTATTTGCAGAAAAGCTGCTTTCTTAGACAGCGGCATAATTTCTATATTATACCATAAAATGTTCATGACAGTTGGGCTAGTTTGCTGGCTGGCAGGCTGGCCGGCTGGCTGGTTATCTGCCTGGCTGGCTGCCTGGCTAGCTCAGTGCCTGTCTGGCTGGCTGATTGGCCGCCTGGCTAGCTGTGGCTGCCTGGCTGGATAGATGCATGCCTGGCTGGCTAGTTGCTTGGCTTGCAGGCTAGCTGCCTGGCTAGATGCATGTCTGGCTGGCTAACTACTTGCCTCGGTAGATGCATGCCTGGCTGGCTGCCTACCTAGCTGGCCTTATATTGTCTTGTCTTGCATTGCCTTGCCCAATCAATCAATCAATCAATCAATTTATCTATCTATCTATCTATCTGTCTGTGTATCTGTCTGTCTGTCTGTCTGTCTATCTATATGTCTGTCTATCTAGCTTTCTATTTAACAAAGGGAAATTTATTCACAAAATCCTGTCACAGAATGCTCCAAAGTATCTTTGGCCGCTTTTAAAATATAATGAAAGACGTAGTCAGCGCTTAAACAAATTACAGGTACCCAAGCCCAGGCTAGACCTATTTAAGACTAGTTTGGCTTACTCAGCTGCTCATCTTTGGAACAATCTTCCCAATGACCTGAAAAACACGCACAGTCCTTACTCATACAATGGTATACTGTTCAAATACTTTATGAGTGCTGATTATATGCCACCCTAACTGATTGTGTTGTACTTTTATCTATTATACTGTATGGAGGCTCTGATGATCTAGTTTTTATTACATTATACTTATTCTTAATATTATATTCTTAATAACTTATATTCTTAATTTTATGATCAGGTACTGTTAATGTATGCTGTTATACTTCCTTGTAATGTTGCACTGCCTTACATTAATACTTTCAGTACGCTGGAGAATGTTTGAGTAATAGTAATAAAAGATGAGCAAGAGGAAGGAAGAATGCAAGAGGGGACTGTGCCCGATTTTCAACCCTTCGCAAATTAATTGCTTTCGTATATGTCTATCTAACTATCTACCTAGTCTGATTCTGGTCTTGAGTTTGGGACGCAAAGACAGCGAGGAAAGGAAATGTTTACCCCACCTCATCTTGATGAACCTAAAAAAAGTCCCTGAGTCATTCAGTTGCACACCGTTTGAAAATTTCACGAGTTCTTATAACATACCTCTGAATATGTCTCAAATCACTAATTTACTGTACGAAGAATTCGATTTTTAAGTCTTGTTGATGTTTTTTTTTTGTTTGTTTTTTTTTTTTTAATGTTTATTTTTATTTATTTTATTTTTAAATTCATTATTATTATTATTATTATTATTTTTATCATTTTTTTTTTAAAAACGTACTTTAATTATGATGATTATTGCAAATGTAATATTACTTTTATAATGATAAATGCCTTAACTATGCTTCAAGTAAATGTGAGGATGAAAGGATATAGTATACATGATGAGAGAGAGAGAGGAAGGGCAGAATGTCAGACGGGCTTGCGTGCCCAATTCTTAATCCTTTGAAAATAAAGTTCGTTCGTTTGTTCGTTCTATTTGTCTGTCTATCTATCTATTTATCTATCAATCTATCTATCAATCAATCTATCAAGCTAGCTATCTACCTATCTATATATCTATTTATTTATTTATCTAGCTATTTATATTATATTAGATATCACTGCAAAGTTTACAATATCTTATTTAATTATATTTCTAATCTTGTTTAACAGTCAGTTCTTTCTTTCTTTTTTTTCTATCTATCTATCTATCTATCTATCTATCTATCTATCTATCTATCTATCTATCTATCTATCTATCTATATATCTATCTATCTATCTATCTATCTATCTATCTATCTATCTATCTATCTATCTATCTATCTATCTATCTATCTATCTATCTATCTATCTATCTATCTATCTATCTATCTATCTATCTATCTATCCATCTAAAATAGGCAGATAGCCAGTGCAATACCTAGTACTATTCACGGAACAGCTGCTTTCTTAGACAGCGGCGCAGTCGCACTATTTGCAGAAAAGCTGCTTTCTTAGACAGCGGCATAATTTCTATATTATACCATAAAATGTTCATGACAGTTGGGCTAGTTTGCTGGCTGGCAGGCTGGCCGGCTGGCTGGTTATCTGCCTGGCTGGCTGCCTGGCTAGCTCAGTGCCTGTCTGGCTGGCTGATTGGCCGCCTGGCCGCCTGGCTAGCTGTGGCTGCCTGGCTGGATAGATGCATGCCTGGCTGGCTAGTTGCTTGGCTTGCAGGCTAGCTGCCTGGCTAGATGCATGTCTGGCTGGCTAACTACTTGCCTCGGTAGATGCATGCCTGGCTGGCTGCCTACCTAGCTGGCCTTATATTATCTTGTCTTGCATTGCCTTGCCCAATCAATCAATCAATCAATTTATCTATCTATCTATCTGTCTGTGTGTCTGTCTGTCTGTCTATCTATATGTCTGTCTATCTAGCTTTCTATTTAACAAAGGGAAATTTATTCACAAAATATTGGCACCATGAGACTCTTGTTGTACAGAGTTTCCCTGGTGATTTGATCTCTTTTTCTTGTGATGAGATCTACTACGATTATTATTACCTCTGAAATTATCATAGTTTGGTCTACCTTGACCACCGCTCTGGTTCGAATCCCAGGTTCCATAATCACTATTGTCATTACCCCATTGATTATAGTGTTTACCTGTTTGGTTTCGATGCCCCCGCGAAGGATAGCCTTGAAAGTGTCTATAGTAACTACCTCTCCGCAAATTTCCATAATTATTGGACCCCAAATAACGAGGACTATCTGATCGCCTCTAGTTCTTTGAAGAAGACCCATTACATGATGGGTTACCCTGATTCTGATCATATATACGATTGCTCTTCTTATTGAAGTTGTGTTGAGCACCTTGGAATTTATTCATAAAGTTAGGGCCATATGGTGCTGCAGAAGCAACCGGCAATTCTTCCTTTACTTTAGCATTGCTAACAGTAGCATGGGGATGTGCAGTGACGTACTGGCAACAGTATTCTTCCATGTCTTTTATGTCCTTAGGTTTACGCTCATGAATAAAAGCAAGGAAAGACTCATTGACAGATGACATAACTTTATCTCGAAGTAATAAGTCCATAAGGGCTTCATATGTCTTTTCTGTTTTAGACAGCTCAATCCAACGTGTGAATGTAAGACGAATCTTAGTAATAAAGTCAGAGAACTCTACTCCAGTTTCTGGTAGCATTGTCTTAAAACGAAGACGATAATCTTCTTCTTTTAATTGATATCTTTTAAGTAATGTTGCCCTGACAACATCATAATTAGTTCTATCAGTTTCCTCTACTGCCATTACAGTACTTAATGGTTCACCTGAAAGTAACCCCATCAGTTGTCCGTCATATTGTTCCTTATCTACCTTTTGCGTTACGCATGTTAATTGAAATCTATCAAGGTAGAAGGTTATGTCGTCCATTAGAGGGTTGAAAGGAGGTAATTTGACCTTATAAGTATTCTCCTTTATCTTACCCGAAGTTGATTGAGGAGCACTCATATTCATCACCTTTAATTTCTCCAACTCCAAATCTAATAGCTTTTCCTCATGTTCCATTTGTGCTTTCCTTTCCTCAGCCGCAGCTTGAAGTTTTCTCTTCTCAGCAGCAGCTTGAAATTTTCTCTCTTCAGCAGCAGCTTGAAATTTTCTCTCCTCAGCAGCAGCTTGAAGTTTTCTCTCTTCAGCAGCAGCTTGAGCTTCTCTGTCTAATCTTTTATTTTCAGCTTCAGCGGCAGCTTGAAGTTTTCTCTCTTCAGCTTCTCTTTGTTGCTGTATTCTTCTATCTTCAGCTTCTCTGTCCAACTGCATTTGCATCCTTTTCTCTTCAGCCTTCTGTGCCTTGGCATATTGAGCAAGTGAAAACTCTTCCAATTTCTCACCAGTTTTGCCAAGGGATTTCCCTTGCTCAATAAAGACATCTAATGTAGACATTCTGTCTAATAATATGAGATTAGACCTGAAAAATTGAATAAATTACCTTATCCCAACCTCAATGGGAGACAAGTCTATAATACTTTACTTGTATACTCACTTCACTTTATCTATCCCAATCTCCGTGGGAGACAAGTCTTTTAATCAAAAACTTGTATAATCACCTTGTTTCTTTATAATAATATGATCATAAATAACCTCTATCTGAAAAGTGCATCATATTAACAATAATAGTTCATGACCAAGTATATATATATCGACTGTGTATGATAAACATGTATACGATAACAATACAAAGACAAGAACATAGAACAACCGAAAACGTTCGCAGAAGTCAAATGATAAATAAAGCTTAACTAAATCTAATGTTGTAAAAAATTACAATGATAACTGCAAAAAATCAACACAAGTGACAACACTATTATAAACAAAAAGGTGTATAGAAATAAATGAAAGGAAGGAAGAGGGTAGACAATTACAAACAAAACAAATCAAAAATCAAAGAATGGAAAAAAATAACGAAAACGACACTAACACATCTCTTCACAGCTAAGGAAAAAAAATGAAAAGTAGCAACACACGTCGCTCGCAATTTCCGCTGTGGGAAATATGCACAGTCCCTACAGAAAACGCTCTCAATAGAACCTCTGTCACGTCTTCTTCTTCTTCTTCCATCCTTAGCCATCAACCGGCAAAGCAGTATGTGGCCAGTACGCCTAGTGGCGTCTTAGGGCAACAACAAATTGATCGATCTATCGCTGTTTCCACCACGCCTAGTGGCGTCTTTGTGGAACAAAAACAGACCAAACAATCTATCATTGTTTCCGTAATCAGATTGGTTGGCAAGCAGGTGATCAGCCCACTGTGCGAAGTTTTTACGGGATGGGGTAAACAGCCTCATGCCCATACCCTCCTTAGTCGCTTTTTACGACATGCGTGGTAGGGTGCAGTGTTACTATTCTTTGCTCCCCTTTCGGGCCCCGGTAACACACGGGTGCTCTGTCACGTGGTATATTCTAAAGGAGTCACCTTCCCAACCAACCCGCAAAACATACACACTAACACAATATGTAAACAAAGAACATGTGATATGTGAATACACAATAAAGAATGTTTGTAGAGGAAGGCTCAGTTGCACACAAAATGAAGGCACAGTTTACTACACAAACGGGCCACTTATCTTAAGCACAATCCTCAAACACCCGCAAAGATGCAGTACAATGCGGTACAACTGTAAACAACAATGGAAGACGATCCACCGTTGAATGTCACCGTAACTTGACAATAGGTAGTGGTCTCCAAAGTGTAGTATGTAAACAACAGTTTGACCTCCTGAGCTTTAACGTAAACAACGTGACTTGACAATATATGTCCATAGACGACTGTCAAAATGTAGAAAGTTGTTTATCTCCAACGTACAGCGTAAATGAAGCTCCTAAGTAGCTGTGGTCCATGAAGCATTATAAACCGTTGACCTGCTTAGCACTGTTCGCTGCGTATCTGTCAATCCACAATGTTATGTAGACACCCACGAATCTGGTCCACCAGATGTAACAGTCAGATGTATCAGTCTAGTGTTGCGTTGTAGAAACAGCTTAGTATAGCCCCATCAACTGGGCACCTGATGTAACACTCTGTTTTGCCGACTGTTTATTACCAGATGTTAAAGTCTGTTTGCTCGTGTGGATTCTGGTATTTGTACCGTGTTGAAGTGTCGCTGAGTGGGCGTGTCGTTTATCACCTGGAAAGTGTAATGTTGAGTGTATCTAGGTCACCAGCGTGAGGCACTGCCAGGATGTAGTGCAGTCACATACACAAACAGCATACATGTTTTCTCAGGTGTGTAGAACAAAGGATAAGATGTTGTAGTGAGAAATGGTGTGTGTAATCAGCAGATCGATGACACGAAGTCGTATAGGCTCTTATTTAGGGACACACAAACTCACTCCACCACACGTAGAAGTCATAGATGTGGTTAATGCAGATGACTTTCCCTTCAACATTTATTACAGCAATAGTACGTTGACGGACAACACAGTCAGTAGAACAAGGAACATGGACATTTCATGTGTAGTAATGCATATAACCATCGAGCATAATCAATCCTGCATAGCTCGTATGTATGATGCTAGTAACGTTAGCTTGATAATATATATATTTTCATACTGTAGCTCAGAGCCCCTGACTAAACGCGTCAGGTAGTCTTGTGACAAATATAGTTGCTTAATATCGAAGTCTGTGAACTTGTTGATAAAGTCAAGACTTCATCTGGCTTCTCCCGCCAGACACTTCTTCCTCTGCTCAAAGATATAGGCCGTAATGGCGGGCCTCATAATGATTGATGAACAACAGTGTATTTTCATAGGCGGGCATTATCTTCCGTGCCGAAACATACCGCCATAATGCGGGTTTCATATAAATATACGTTCATTGTGCTTCTATAAAGTAATACGACGAATAGACTTAGTTAGCTACGTCAAGCACACATAATGGACTCTGGATCCCAAGAACTGTGAGCGCTACTCACAGGTTCATACTAAATGTTCTGCAATCTTGGCATAATAATAAAGTTTATTTTACCTTGGACAGAATCCGAGAAATACACAAATAACCACTGTCGTCATTCTAGACGAATAGAATAACTCTGGGGAGAATCACTAAGATCACAGTTACACTGACGACTATCTTTCCCCCCAGATAATGCAGAGAAGAAACAACGGACATCTTGTCCGGTCAGAAAAACAGCTCATCACTCCCAGACGGAAGTGTTCTCGGTTCGCGCTAAAAACTAGCGCATGTGTAGACAGAACAGATTTGAGAACAGTTAACCGGCCCTCTCAAGACAGATCAACCACAAAGAATAAACACAGGGAAGATAACCCCAAATCAACCTGTCCCAGAGAGTTAACATACAGTTCTCTACCTTCGACCGTCAAAAGTATTAAATAGATTTACGTCTTATGAAACCGTCAAAAATGACAGCAACACTATCCTTGTTTATGTTGATAATTTCATAGATTCATCTTTGGATACAGCTTTTACATCCGGCCATACTTTACTGTAAAGCAGTGTTTCTCAACGGGGGCGGTACCGCCCCCTGGGGGGAGTTTTCAAGATGTCTGGGAGCGTTCTGATTGAGGGTCGCTACTTCCATTCAGGGTGGGCGTTGTGTACATTTTTACATTTAACATCGAAAGAGAAGTATTGCGAACCGATGTGGCTTATCTTTCAGATATATTTGAAAAGTTAAATGAGGTTATTCTTAAGCTACAAGGAAATGAGATCAGTCTGATTAAAGTGAAAGGAGTTATCATGGTGTTCATCAACAAATTGACATTATATAAAAATAATCTTAGTCGCCGAGAACTTTCTCATTTTCCATGTTTACTGCAGTTAGGTGGGGACAGGCTTAAAGATTCAGATATAGAGGTTTATTGCAGTCATTTGGACGCTGTTAAAAATGATATGAGCATAAGATTTAAAGACTTCCAAGAACTAATAATACCGGATTGGGTGATTAATCCGTTTGAATCAGACGTGGAACAAGTTAGTCAACATTTACAAGAAGAACTAATTGAGCTACAAAATGACTTCGAGGCAAAAGCACGATTCAGTCACACACATTACGAAAAATTTTTGATCCAGCAGAGGCTTGCGTATCCCGTTCTTTGGCGTGAAACTAAATTGCTAATTACAGCATTCCCAACGTCGTATTTGGCGGAGAAGGGGTTCCATGCAATAGTGTTGCTACTACAAAAGCAACGAAACCAACTGCAGATTTGTAACAGGAGATTTGAGACTTCTTTTAATAAACTTAGAACTAAATATTACAAAACTGGCTGAGTCACACCAAGCGCAAGGATCTCATTAAGCTTCATTAGTAAGTGAATTTTTATATAATTATATCATTATTATCAACTAATAATTTTTCAAATTTTTCCATGTTTAAAGTATTCGTAGTTACATAAGGAGAGGGTTAAATATTCAGATTTGAAGACATATATGCTGTTATTTAGGCGCTATTAAAATGATATGATTATGATAGTTATGGAGTTGTAAGAACTAATTTTACATCATTTTCTCCGCCAATTTGTAATTCAAATATAATGAACTTGTGATGTATATAATTCCGTACTTAAACTCATATTTAATATAACTATGCTTTTATAAATGTGCTTTCTCTTTTTCTTTATATTATAAGAAAAGATAACTCATTAACTGCTTTGCTTTTTTAAAAGTATGGCGGAATATATTTTATATGTGTATGTGTGTTTGTGTATACACGATAAAGAGCAAGGAGGTGTTAAAAGGGTGGGGGGGGGGGGGGCTTTTTAAAATATTAGTTGTCAAAAGGGGGCGTTGCTACTATCAGGGTTGAGAAACACTGCTGTAAAGTAATCAGTGCAAATCAGGTCCAGCACAGAAGTGGGTGTCTTCGGCTCAGACGCAAGGTTCTGGGCCGCGGCGTGCAACAGGGGCGAAAATCTAGAGGTTGCGTTATTTTCGTGAGGCTTTGATAAATTGCAGTCAGAAATGTCGCGAGGACACGAGATATAAACCGGAAACGATACGTTTGTTTTTGTCTGATTCTACTGAACAAGCTTGTCTGGCCTTTTTTTTACACGAAGGACGCGACGGAGACTTCTGGCTGTGAATATCTTCTGAACCCCATTAAAGTAGCCTCTTCCAGTCATAACTGACTATGGTGATGATGTGCCCTTGACATGATGACCCTCGGCTGCTTTTTTTCTTTCTTTTACTGGTGCTCCTTTCGGTGTGTTCTTTTCTCTTCTGCTTGTTGTATAAGGCTCTTTTCACCATTTTGGGGCAATGCTGGGTTTATTGTCCAGGCCTTCATGTCTCTCTTGCACGCATTTTTGACCATAGCTGTGATCGCCAGACTGTTCTTTTGCCATCTGTTAGATGTCCGTAGAAAATATTTTTGGGGATGCGACCATCTTCCACGCGGCGAACATGGACAAGCCAGCGTAATCTGTGATATTTAAGCAATGTATACATGCTATGAAGCCAGCACTTCGACGTTTATCACTTCGCCTTTCCATGAAATACCGAGGATGTGCTCCCGTAGACACTGTAGGTGGAAGGTATTGTGCCTTTTCTCTTGCTCAGCATAGGTTGTCCATGTCTCACTGCCATGAGATGAGATGTTAACATTGTTTGAATCAGTTGAGATTCCTCAGTGGGACTCATTATCTGTGTATTCTTCTCACTACCCTATAGAAGCGTGCTGGTGACACAAGCACCGTGTACCACAACTTTACTCTTTACTGTGAGTTTCCTCAGACACGGGTTGTGAGGCGGGCAAAGATGCAGCTTTGCCATTGTAGCTGTCAGTTTATGTGTCTTTAGAGAGTTTGTTATTGATGGTGGACCCCAAATATGTGAAGTTGTGCATCATTGCTAACACTCACAACTATCGAAAGTAATAAATGGCGCAACTTCCACTTCCTGTCGCAGCACACTTGCTTTCTTTAGACTTCTTTTGATGGCAAAGTCCTTGCACGCCTTAGATAAGCGATGCAGCAAGCTCTGGAGGTGTTGACTTTGAGTGACGATTGGAGCGTCGTCGGCGGTCCTCCTGACCTTCCTTTTTGCCTTCAGCCTTGCAAGATTAAACAGTCGGTCATCCGACTTAGTGAGTGTGCAGACACATTCCTTCGGTGGCATCCACTAATGCATGAATCAAGGGTTAGAAAAAGAAGATTCCGAAGAGGATCGGAGCCAGAACGCGGCCTTGTTTGACGCCGCTGCGTATATCAAAGGACTGTGGTGTTTCTTCCATTATACTGGACTATTCCCGTCATGGCTTCGTGGAATTACATCAATTCCAGCAATTTAGTGAGGCAGTCTATTTGTACGAGGATTTTATTCCTGCTATCCAAGTTCAGCGCTTTTGTGCGGTAAATAAAGGCAATGTATAAAGGTTCCCCCCTGCTCTCTTGACTTTTCCTGAACTTGACGTAAGGTAAAGGTCATGTCTGTTGTTGATGTGCCAGCTCGAAATCATTTCCATATCTTCGTGTTCCCATCTGTCTCCAGTTCTCTTCTCTGTGTGTGTGTTTTTTTTTCTTTCTTTTTGGTCTACCTCTGCCTCTCTTTCCCTGGGGATTCAAAACAAGGACGGCATTGTAATGCTATCAACAGGTTTCCTTACTGTTCCCTATCCATCGCCAACGTCTTCTTCTCATCCCTATTTATCTTATTAAAGACATCCTTAAAGATGGGAATAAGATCACCTAAGTGAAAATTAAGATTATATCAGAGCTGTGTGCTTTCTGTGCTTCTCTATGGTGCGGAATGCTGGAGAGTTACAGAGAAGGAAATGTCGAAATTGTCCTCTTTTCACACAACATGCCTAAGAAAAATTCACCGAATCGTTTGGCCGAATACCATCACCAACCAAGATCTGCTTACTCGGAGCAAGCAAGAGGACATGCACACCATCATAGCTAGCAGACGCTGGAGCTGGGTTGGCCATGTCCTCAGAAGAGACCCCATTGCCATCACAAGAACAGCTATGCTATGGACCCCTGAAGGAAAACGAAAGAGAGGCCGACCAAAAACAACTTGGCGGAGGACTGTGGAGGCTGTGATGCAAAGAATGAACCAGAGTTGGGGCACTGTACGAAGAATGGCCAACGATCGAGCAAAGTGGAATCAATCTGTTGTTGCCCTACAAGACGCCACTAGGCGTGATGGCCACTGACTGCTTTGACGGTCGGCGGCTAAGGATCAAAGAAGAAGTGAAACTGATGGCACAAACCAGGCTAGTATCAGCGGAACAAGAGGTGAGAAAAACGCGCTGCCGATGGATACGAAACATACTGAGGAAACTTGTTGATAGTATTACAAGGCAGTCATAGTTCTAGAATTTCCGTGGTAAAGTTCCGTGGAGCCGGAGAGAGACCGAAAAACGCACGGAGAAGAGAATTGGAAACAGACATGAAAGTAATGAGGAAGATATGGAAAGACCTGATACCACCGGGACATGAAGACTTGGTATAAGTTTGTTGAAGACCTATGCTCTTTGGGAAGCTGACGGGTTTTGATGATGATAGACATCCTTCTTTGTTCTTCCTTCTTTGTGGACGTTACGTCCCAACCAAACAAATACAGCTGCGCACTTCTTCGACCAACTATCGATTTTTTTTTTTTTTTAATTAATGAAGATAAACAGAAATCCCGTTCAACCTCTGATGGGTTATAATTAGGATATATATTGTTTTCAATTCCAAATAATATGAACAACTGCCGACATGAGAAAGTGGCATCACATTTGAAAATAGGGATACTCACAATTGTGCTTAGGCCTATACGTTAAATAATAAAATAAAAAAATAAAAAACAAACAAACAAAATCAAGAAGAAACTATGAACAAGAATAATATTAAAGTGGAGGGGTGTATAGGCCTGGTGGTTCTAGTTATATAACGGACTTTACCAGATATTTAATTGACTTTCATCTGTTTAAAGTCACATGCATTGTAAGAACAGCATCAGACCTTCACATTCCCAGCCACTATATATTAACATGTGTTCGTGTTAAATATTGTTTGACTATATTATGCAGTTCCCTAGGTCTGTCTATTCTCAACACCTCCTCTATATTTATAGGTAAGTTGGATGCCTGCAAATAATCCAATATTGGTATTCTCATTTGGTCATACCTCTTACACTTTAACAAGAAATGTTCTATATTATTGTCTTGAAGACATCCTGCACAGTAAGGTTCTTTTATTCTGAAATAGCCTTTTCCCAGCTGTAGTCTGAGAAGTTTCTTATTACTGGGAATTTTCAATTCCCTAGATATCTGACATTTTCTTGTTGGAGCCTTGAACATCTTATATGCATGTCTTCCTTTCAGATTTTTATCCCACTCTGCTTTCCATTCATCTGTTATTAAATCTTTAATTAAGCTCTTAATTTCTGATTTACTCATCCCTACATTTATTAGATTTTTATCAGATCTACCTTTCTTGGCTTCTTTATTTGCCTTTTCATTTCCTTCTATGCCAACTATCGATCTGTTTGCCTACTGTCTTTTGTATGATAATTTAAAAATGGATGGAGTTTATTTTCAGTTTCTGCCATTAAAATTGTCATTTCTTTACATTCATATAATGTTACTCTTATTACGTAAAACAAAAAAGTTTCTTTTTCTTGCATTATCAATTCCCCCCCCCCCCCCCCCTCCCCCTTGCCCACGTGAGTGAGTGTGCGCAACATGTGTTAACTATGAAATGTTCTAACATTCGCAATTTTATTATACAAGGGGAACCTACTCTAATAAACACTTTTTAATTAAACTATTTCCTGTTTTAACATCGACTGGAAGAAGGTCTTTGTGACATTAAACTCAAGAATTCTCATTAAAAATGAGTTACCAGCTCTACAGAAATACTACCCTTGGACATACCTTACAAGAGAGCCTGGATGAATTAATCCAGGTAATAAAACACCCCTCACTGACACCTGTTCGTCCTACGAGGAACAGTGTATTCAGTTTGGTCACGTTAAATTTTTCAGATTAGGCCTAGGCCTAAACTGTATATACAGGGCACTAGCCTAAACAAATTAAAACTACTTCATGTAGCCTAGGCCTATAAAAATATTAGGAAATGAATAAACGATTGATCGATGCATGTATTTCATGAATTTCACAATTAATAAACGAGATATGTGTCATATCAATTGCTTCACATAAGCTAATACAGATGAAAAACCTATGGCAAGGCACAAGCAAAGAAACAAAGTTACAACTGATCAGAGCATGTATATTCCCAGTAGCAACATACGGCTGCGAGACTTGGACACTCAATAAAACAGTTGCAAAAAAGATTACATCATTCGAAATGAAATGCTACAGAAGGATGTTGAGAATACCCTGGACAGAAAAAAAGACCAACAGAGAAGTACTGCACTCACTAAATGTACAGGAACATTGGCTCCTAAATACCATCGCAATAAGGAAGCTGAAATTTTTCGGTCATATAAAAAGACATAATAGTCTGGAAAAAACAGTGATGGAAGGCATGGTCCCTGGAAAAAAGGGGAAGGGGTCGACCTAGACGACGGTGGACCCAGGACATCACAGAGAGTCTGAACTTGTCTTTGGCTGATGCAGGTCGACTTGCCCAGAATCGTGATGCGTTCAGAGCAGCTGTAATGGAGACAACGTTCTGGAAAGAATACGTCACATGATGATTTGTCATATCATGATTAGGCTCACACGGGTCATTATCATTGTTTTCAGTAGCTAAAATATAAGTAAGTTCCAGTTGGGTTCAAACGAAGTGGTAGAAGTGTTCACTACGGCCTTAAAAGAGAATTAAGAGATCCAGTAATCATCAGTTAGGAATCATAAATCAAACAGTATACTAACTCTAAGGCCGTGGGCGAATTATTTGGATGGCTCTGAATGGCTGAAATGAAGAACGGTGGGCCATGTGTTTGAATCCTCAAAAAAAAAAAAAAAATTAAGAAACGCAGTAATAAGGGTTAGTATTAGGTTTAGGAATCATAAACTCTAACCTTAGTCCTAACCCTTACGACTTCAGCAACTTATTTGTATGACATCAAAGAACGCAACCCACTGTTCTTCATTTCAACCCATCAACTGTACGTCTGACTGTTATTCATTTTAACCTGGTAGCTGTTAATGTATACATCAGTCAGCATTATTTTGTAACAGTGTGCTGAAATTGATAGATCTTTACAAATAATTACAATTAAAAGATGAGTGAAATCAGATTATCAGAGAATTTGTATAAAATGGTGACCGAGCTGCATGGATGTCCTTATGGGAACAAGATGGCAAGTGGCTTGACTCCAAAATGTTTAGCAGCAAGGTTATGTCTTTAAAATAATTACAAATATTAATGTGTTTAGAGGGTACTGCTACAGACGCTGCTAGGGTGTTACCATAATACATGGTACATGTACCATGCAACTGTTCTGAAATACAAAAATGGGTTTGAATTCCAAAACGCCCCTGCCCTAAGAGTTGCACGTAAGAGGTTGAGGACCTGTATTATGAAAATAAATTAATGCCATTTTATGCCATGCATGTCTCCACCATCCCTTTTGCTCCATATCAATTCTTGTATGATGTATCTGCTGCTGTTCTTATCTGTATCTACTGAGCCTCCACTGTTCACTTCTTCTTTCTTTGATCCTTAGCCGCCGACCGTCAAAGCAGTCAGTGGCCATCACGCCTAGTGGCGTCTTGTAGGGCAACAACAAATTGATTCCACTTTGCTCGGTCAGCGGCCATCCTTCGTACAGTGCACCAACTTTGGTTCATTTTTTGCATCTCAGCCTCCACAATCCTCCGCCAGGTTGTTTTTGGTCGGCCTCTCTTTCGTTTTCCTTCAGGGGTCCAAAGCATAGCTGTTCTTGTGATGGCATCGGGGTCTCTTCTGAGGACATGGCCAACCCAGCTCCAGCGTCTGCCAGCTATGACGGTGTGCATGTCCTCTTGCTTGCTCCGTGTAAGCAGATCTTGGTTGGTGATAGTATCCACTGTTCACTGCCAGTTTTTGTTGGCATCTTTCGTTTTTCCCATCTGGAGTTCCTTGGAATCTAGATCTCTCTTGTTAGAGCATGATCAGATTAATTCCAGTATCTTGTAGTTATTTTTTCCACGCGTATCTTTCTGTGTTGCCTTGCTTAGTTCCTGGGGGTCTCTGAAGAGACAAAAGAATAGGACTACTGCACCCTGAGGCATGTCGTACAAGGTGACTAATATGAGGTTGTTCATGGGGCCGGGAAACCTCATGATGTATAATACATTGCTACATAATCCACTATTGTAAGAGCACATAAATGCTTGGTGCAGGCTTCATCCAAGGGGATTAACTGTAATGGTGGCTAAACGTTCCACAGGAAGTGAAAATGAGAAGATTATTAGGCATGACTTGTGATGAAATGTTAACATTGTTTGAATCAGTTGAGATTCCTCAGTGGGACTCATTATCTGTGTATTCTTTTTTTTGTTCTTATTTTATTCATCATTGTTTCAGATGGGCCAGATCTCACCACAGCTTGCCCTGAAGGTGTTACTCCAGTTTGACAAAGCAATCAACCAAGCTTTGGCTCAGAGGGTGAAAGCTAAGATTTCATTTAAGGTAACACTGTACCATAAATATTTTTCATCCCTGATAACTGTTTTTATGCATCACCACAGAAAAGGACATATTTTAGTATTGAACATAATACAACATTACAGAAATACAATACCTTTTTATGTATCAAAATTTGGTTAGTGGTGGATATTTGGTGAAAAGTTATGTGTACTTGAAAAGATTGTATGTCTGAATTATAATGTTTAGAACTTATTTTACTGGCATTTTAGATTTGACCCTTGGTAGTTCCAGGGCCTATGCAGGAAGAAGACCACTGTAGTTGGTCCTCTTGCAGGAAGTCTGCACCAAGCAATCACATACTCCTGCAAGAGTGGTTTCTGTGGCAGTTTTTTTAATATCCGACAGTCCCATGCACATACTCATATTTTTCACCTTGTTCGAAAATCCTGAGGGATTTGTTTGGTTTTGTGACTATCTTCATTGCACACAGCCAACTCTATCAGTACCTCCCTTAGATCACACAAGAATCTCAACACAGTGCACAAACTCTGTAGCACCAGCGAGAATCCAAATGTGTGTATATAGAAATCACACATTCTATAAAAATGTTTGTGGTGGGTATGTTTCTGAATTTTTAAATTTTGCCAGGGCAACGGCCCTTTTGGTCTACTCTTAATGATTTTCAACTGAAGTTGACTTTTTAAATTGCACAACCTGCACACAGTCCT
Source organism: Oreohelix idahoensis (assembly GCA_024509875.1). Lineage (NCBI taxonomy): Eukaryota > Metazoa > Mollusca > Gastropoda > Stylommatophora > Oreohelicidae > Oreohelix > Oreohelix idahoensis. The sequence continues at coordinate 94,063 of JAMPIV010013761.1, read as the reverse complement.
CCTATTTTTTCGCCCTTATCCGAGAAGGCTAGGCATCCAATCTCACTACCCAGGAGACTAGGGGGAAGTATGACATTATTAGGACCACTGGTTCTGAACAAAAAAATTTCCCTCTACTGGGAATCAAAACCGGTACCTTTAGAATTCGAGGCAGATGCCATACCTCTAAGCCACTCCGACCCCCGAAAGAGCTGAAGTCCTATTCTTTCTTTGTCTCTTCAGAGGCCCCCTGGAGCCTGTGGGGCTATGTCCTGTGTCCTGGCATTGTGTGGCCTATGCTTGTTTTCAAAGTTATAGTGTCTGTAAAAATATTTGAATCATTCAGGTATTAAATTCCATAGTTGAGAAGTTGTGTCTTGAAAGGGTCTAGGCCAGTGATAGCACTTCTTTGGGGTACTTGGCTGGTCATCTACCAGAACACATACACTCTCAGAGCAAGGCAATGGCGTCATTTAGATGGACTAGAGCAGGGATCGGCAACTGGTTGATCTTTATCCACCGGCAGGTCCCAGAGTATCATTTGGTAGATCTCTAGATGGCTGATGGAGACTAGACCTTTCCTTCCGGCATGTAAAAGTGTGGTGCCCCCAGGTTTAAAGGTACTTTCATTACATTCCCAGTGAAAACCCACTAGCTAGCTAACTAAAATTCACTTTATTCTTAAACTGCATAAAGTAGGAAGCCATCTTTTGTTTAAAGTGAAGTTAGCATTCTGTAAAATATCATTTAGTTTGAATTATCCACCGCTCTGTCAATGGAATTGGAGGAACCAGATCGTACAGCAGAGATAAAAGTTACTATAATTTTGCAAATTTTCCAAATTCTAAATACTCCGAAACCTGAAAACAGATATGATTTTATCCTGGTAGATCTTTTGACAGCTCAGTGAATCTCAAGTAGATCATGACAGCTCCTGAGTTGTCGACTGCTGCTCTAGTGTGTCTTTTAATACCCCTCCTTTAGTTTTACCTCTAGTGTCTTTTCTCTACAGCAGTGTTTCTTAGTCGGCGTCTGTGGCCTAATGGATATGAACGCAGTTTCATAATCCAGATATACCAGGTTCGAACCCTGCTGCAGGCGGTTTGGTAGCAGATCGCTTTGTGTGGATTTTTAACAATGGTATAAGCGCCGTACCGTTCAGAAAGCAATGGCAAACTACTGAATGAAAAAAATTGCCTAGAAAAATCACAAACAGCCAATAAAAGCTGGGGTTGATTGCCACGTCCTGTAAAGGATAAGCAACTAACTAGTGTTTCTTAACCTTTTAGAGGTCCTGCACCCATTTACAGCATCTTAAGAAGCCTCACACCCCTTTATCTTCTAGCTCACAAAAAATGCCTGAAATGCTTAAAAGAGAAACAAGTTTATTTTGAGAACATATTATTTACAAAATATGACTAGGGTTCAGTATCTAATCCACGTTGTCAGTGTTCTATTTTGTACAAATACATTTGAGTTCTGTGTACTATATATAGTTTATGATGATTCGCATTCTAAAATATCTATATGTCTCGCACCCCTGGAAGGTAAGTCTCGCACCCCAAGGGGGTGCATGCATCCCTGGTTAAGAAACACTGCACCACAGCACGTTTCCAACCTTTTTCAGTCCCCATGCTTATTTGGCTTTTAGTAAACCTTCCTGTGCCCTCTAAGTATGAAAGGGCAGAATCCTAGATTTTACCATTCATGTCATCATCATTGTTTTTCTGTTTGCTCTTTACAGAGCGCAGACCCACCACTGCAGCTGGTTGCCCCCCCCCCCCCCCACACGAAGCATGCACCAAGCAGTGATGTGCTCTTGCAGCAGGATTTTCTGTGGCAGTTAGTTTTACATGATGAGGTTGCACAACCTCATTTTAGTTGTCTTGCATCACATACTTAAGGGGGGTAGTAGTCATATTCTCTGTTTGTCTCTCCAGAGATCATTGGGAAGTACACAGGCTTGCCATTCATATGCACATACGAAAATTTAAAAAAAAAACAGATTAATTTTTCATAATGAAAACTTTATTCATTACATAACAATCATTGTTAGTATAAGATGCACGGCGAACGGTGCCTCAATTGGCTGTGTGTGGTGTTCCCAGAAATGGGGCCTCCCAGATCTGGGCAGAGTTGCGTCTCGGCTCCAATGGCGCTCACTGGTGATGCCACCTCACTGCACTGTTGGATGGACATGAGGTATAGCATACATATAGGCATGAGGTGGCACGAAGGAAGCCTGTAAAAATTGCTTGCTGAAATATGATGTGTTGGGCCGAAAGGCGCAGATATCGCAGCCTAGCTGTAAACTATGACACAACATACTTACCGCTCAAAACTAATGGCCAGCTTTGTAAGAGAGAGATATCGCTGAGAGCGAACACAGACAACAGCAACACAACATTTTTAGTACAGTAAAATTAAATGTTTGCCAGATCGCAGTCAAATAAGTTAATGAGACCCTTGATTCTGTTTCTTGTCAACCAACAGTTTTATTCTTGGTACAGTTTTTGAAAGACCCCTACATACAATGTTCAGCCTTAATTTGTTTCTTAGTTTGGATTTAATTAAGAACAGGACTAAGAATCCAGATATAATTTTCAATATATACTACTCGTCAAAAGTCAAGGGCCACTTAGAAAAATCTTGGTTGAAACCATAAAACAAATCTGATATAAACGTTATTGGTATCAGTCAAAACGGCTTTTATTGAATACCACATTGACATGTCACGTAAAGAAATGAAAACACACATTCAAACGCAATGAAGCTGTGAAGTGTGTCACCCACCTTTTCAAAAGTCACACAATAGATATTGGACAAATAGACATTTCAAAATCGGGTATGACCACCGTTTGCAGCAAGGCATTCAAGACAGCGTAGACGCTTTGAGTCCACAAGGGTCCGAAGAGTATCCTGAGGAACAGCATGCCATTCCTGAAGCAGAAATGCAGTCAGCTGTGCAACATCCATTGGCAGGGGGTGATTTGTTGACAATCTTCGACCAAGGACATCCCAGAGGTGCTCAATCGGAGAAAGGTCAGGTGAATGAGCTGGCCACGCCATCCTGGTGATCCCATGTTGCTGAATAAACTCATTCACCACACGATCTCGATGGGGTCGAGCGTTATCATCTTGGAGGATGGCATTACCACCTATGGCCTCCAGAGCAGGCTGAACAATTGGTCTCAAGATTTCGTTCTGGTATCTTGGGCCGACCAAGTTGCCTTGGATGATGTAGAGTGGGGTCCTGACGTGTCTGTAGAAGCCTCCCCAGACAATGACAGAACCCCTACCATAACGATCCACCTCTCGAATTGTGTCATCAGTAAATCGCTCTCCTGGTCGTCTCCAAACTCGAATCCTGCCATCATTGAATGACACAGTGAAGCGAGATTCATCAGTGAGGAGAACTTGACTCCATTGTTGCCTTGTCTATCGGATGTGCTCGCGACACCAAGCAACACGGGCTCTGCGATGATCAGGAGTAAGAGGGATTCTGACTGCAAAACGTTGAGCAGCCAGTCCAAATTCATGTAAACGTCTGCGAATGGTGCTTTGACTGACATTAACGTTTACCGTTTGTCTCAGCTGACATCTTAGAGTGGAACAAGTCACTGTTCGATGGCGCAGGGCTGACAACAAGAGGTACCGGTCATCATGTCTATTGGTGCATCTAGGGCGACCTGGCCGGTAGCGATCCTCCACACTTCCTGTGGCCTGAAATCTCTCCAAAATTCTTTGGATAGTAGAGTGTGACACTGCAAGCCGTCTAGCAACCTCACGGACAGATAAACCACTTTCAACCCACGCTATAGCCCTCATTCTTTGTAAGGTGTCAAGACTTCTTCTCGGTGGCATGGTTTTAGCAAGTGATGAAACTACCCTAAGTCTGCTGATTGTAAAACAAATTAAGAGTGAACTCTGTTCACGAAAAGTTGCCATTGCACGTGGAATGTCAATCAGCACGATTACTTCACCTGTTTGGTTCTACGGAAGTTTAAAAAAACATTAAAAATGTGAATTTATGGTCAGCAAACCAAATTGCACGTGATCACCATGGTTATCGGTGAGTTGTTTTTATGCTTAACGTAATGCCTTCATGTCCTTCAACAAAATAACAAGGATGTGGCGTAGACACCGTAGAAGGAAGATGTTGAGTCTGTTTTCTTGATTATTGGGATACTTGTACCCCAGGTTATGAATTTCTGCTATACAGTATACCTTTTTCATTATTTGCTTATGACTCGTAGGCCTCAGGTTTCTTTTTTATTAATACATGCACACTTTATCCCTAGGGTAAGCTGAACACCTACCGATTCTGTGACAACGTGTGGACATTTGTGCTGAACAATGTGGACTTCCGAGAATCACCACCAGGGGAATTGGCAAGAGTAGACAAAGTGAAAATAGTCGCCTGTGATGGAAAGAGCATGGGAGATGTGAAATAGAAATTGTGGTCATGAAATGATGTGAGAAGTGTTTATGTGTGAAATAATAATGTATCTGTGTGAAATTCTAAGAGCTGGCAGAGAATATGAGATAATAACATCTGAGTTAAATAGGAAGTCTGATTGAAATAATTTGAAATAGTATGTGTCTGTGGGTGTGAATTCCATGTGAGTTATGTTTTTGTGTGAAATAATAATGTATCTGTGTGAAATTCTAAAAGGTGACTGAAAATATGAAAAAGTAAGATCTATGTTAAATACAAAGTCTGAGTGAAATAATGCGTCTTTGGGTGTGAATTCCATCTGTTCCATTGAATTTGGACAATAGAATTTACATAACTCAGAACTCTTCTCTTGTATGGAGCAGAGACATGCAGAAAATGCCCTCAGAGGATTTGAAGACAATGCTTAAAAATAGAATATATGGTGTAACTTGGAAAACCGGTGAAAACCGTTAAGAAACCCAAGAACAAAGCGGAATGAATGACATCAACCATGAGATCAAATACGATGGAGCTGAATGATTCACATGCTGAAAAGAATCCAGACTGCTTAGATTTCTTGTGACTTGACTTCACAGGGGCTTGCAGAGAAAGGTGGAATCAGGGACATATTGAGGTACCAGTAACATTCCAGTCAGACCTTCAAAGAGGAAGTAAAGATGTAACAGTAGATTGAAAGAGAAATGCCCAAATCAGCGGTCCAATTAACAGTTTAAGGCTGCCTTTTGCCTCCTTTAGGAAGCAGTAAGACCCGATGATGATGCCTTGATGGACAATAATTTTAAAACAAAAAGTGGCTTACTTTACACCATCCTCATCAGCTGCCATGTCCATATCAAAGCTCATCTGCAGTGGATCTCCAGGCACCATACTATTTTCATGTGCTCTTGCAGTCGTGGTTTCTATAGCAACAGGTGTTACATGATAATGTTCTCTAGTCCATGCGCACTTTCATATAAGGCGCCTTATACGACATGCCTGAAGGAGCTGTTTACAAATTCTTTCTTTGTCTCATAAGAGACAGTCAGGAACTACACGTGGTTAATATGTGCATAAAGAAATGAAAAAATTTCATAGGACTTAAATGTAAAAATGAACAATACGCTAGAAACACGGGGTGTGTCAGAATTATCTGAAACTTATCTTTATCTTTACAGCAGCCCCTTCATTTTTTGCACTTATTGTCTTTATTTTTACAGCAGCCCCTTATTATTTATTTATATACATACAGAACAGAAGATAGTATTTATGTTGTTGTTGTGATGATGTTATGAAATTTGATTTACTTCATTGTTGTGATTGCACCAGTCTTGTCTGGTAAACTGCACAGGAAATAAAAATATTGTCTCGCAAAGTTGTAACTATTTTTACAGGGTTTCACATGATGCACTGTGTGCAGATTTTGTTAGTTTCCAAGAATCTTTCTTATTGATAATAGGCCTCTTGTGAAAGATAGTACTCAAAAATATTTTTAGTGATCTTGTTTCATTTTTTTTTTTACTTAATTAACACTGAGCCATATGATGACCCCTTCAGAAGACTTGCCTAAAATCAACACTTCTGGCTTTGGAAGAATACTTCTAAAGTGAAAATAAAGAAATGATGCAGCTGGGTGAAACAATTGTCAGTCTGCTAACAATATACAGTATCAGAGTCACACTCCAATGGATACCAGGACACAGATATACCAGGCATTGAAGAGGCAAATAAACTAGCAAAATTGGGAGCAAGCATGGTTGAGATAAACACTCCAGTTAACATGGATACATCTAAGCTAATACTCCAAAGCAACTTCAAAGAGGAATGGCTGAACCGATGGGCTCTACTGGACATACTATGTATAAAGAAATGACCTATTCAAACAAAAATGACAACAACCTATGACATGTGAAGCAGAGCACAATCGTCCAATAAGAACAGAACCCACCAGACTCAACAAGCACTTAAACAGATTAAACATCTCACATGAGCATAACTGCTGCAGTTGTACTCATCCATATGAGACGGTTCAGCATACACTACTCACCTGCCAGGGCTCCCCAACAATCTTAAACATTCTATACAATGCCATTCAGCAGCTACAGAACATAGGCAAATTCTTCAGCTTGGTATTGTCTGCGAAAAAGCAACAAGCTCAGCAGCCCTAGCTAACAACAACAATAATGTGTAGTTGTAACACATAATTGCCTGATGTATTAGACCAGTGTTTCTCAAGCGGTGTGCCGCACTAGTGTGCCGCCGCGCCTATCAAAGTGTACCGCAAAAATTTTGTAAATTTACCACATGAAGTATATTTTTTAGTGATCACGTAATATAAATCTGATCTTACAGTTTTAATTCATTCACCTTCCCACAGTTCTGTCATATTTGTGTGTTGAGATGTAGCAATTGAAAGAGAGAGAGAAAATGAATAGAATATACGTTCATTGAAAAAAAAAAATGTATTAATCCTTTCAGATGATATCTATTTGGTAGACAAATATGTACATTTTAAGAGACAACTTTTACATATATGTATCAAAAGGAATAAATATTGAGAACATTATTTGGACGCACTAGCAATGTTGAATTTATTTTGTCGACTTTGGTATCTGTATAGATTATTTTTAATTCTGCAGTTTTAATGGCAGTTAAAAGAAATTGTACTGACTAAACAGGTCCCCATTAGTAATCAACACCAGGAAGATACCAGTGAAATAAGAGCTGAGGAAAAAGATCATAAGTTGGATAGAACATACATTGAGGAAACCAGCTGGATAGCATTACAAGGTAGTCCTATATCTGGAATCCCCTTGGTAAAAGGAAAATGGGGTTACCTAAAACGTATGGAGAAGAGAATTGTAGACAGACATGAAAGGGATAATGAATTCATGGAAGGTCCTTGAATGGATGACACAGGACAGGAAGTTACTTTGTTGAAAGCCTGTCCTGCATGGGGAACTGAACGGTAGTGATGATGATTTGTGATCAACATCCTAAACAATGAATGCTGAAGTCGCTGAGCATGTTAAATGTTGAAAGCTAATGAGATAACGTGTATAAAACAGAGGATACAAAACTAGAAAGAAACCTAGGGATAGATGGAATGGAGAGCATAGAAATGGATCACAGAGAACTAGGAATTGTCTGTTTTACTTCTTTATTCATATATTTGGCCCTGGGTAGTTCCCGGGGTTCTCTGAAGAAACAAAGAAAGAATAGGACTACCACACCCTCCAGCTTATCATACAAGGTGACTAATATGAGGTTGCACATGAGGTTGTGGGTCAACCCAGCCTCATGAATTGGGTACCAGAACAACTCTGGGAAGGTTAAGGCGGCCGGCATGATGCTGACCACATCACCCGTAGTGTGCTGATGGTCAAAAAAATATGGGCCTAACACCATATTCTCAATAGGCGTGTAACAGGATCCTTTACCTTTTTTTTTTTTTTTTTACGTGAGGTTGGTAACATCATCATGTAAAACAAATTGCTGCAGAAACCAATTCTGCAAGAAGATGTGACTGCTTAGTGCAGGCTTCCTATAAGGGGGAAAACTGTAGTTGTGTCTGCATACTCCATAAGGAGCACAAAAGAAAATTATGATGCTTCTTATATTTTCTTAGGAGATCAAGAGAAGTCACGTTCAACACAAAAATAATTTTTAACTCAAATGTCAAGTCAGTCCTACTATATGGCTCTGAAACATGGAGAACAACAAAAGCTACAGACTTTCATAAATGGGTGCTTGCGTAGAATAGAAGGACTGAAATGGTATGACAAGGTCACCAATGTGGAACTGATGACAAGAACTAGATATGTGCCAGTGGAACAAGAGATGAGAAGATAACATTGATGATGGATAGGACACACACTGAGGACACCTGTTGAAAGTGTTACAAAGGCAGTCCTTGTTCTGGAATCCACAGGGTAAGAGAGGAAAGAGGTTGATCAAAAACACATGGAGAAGAGAACTGGAGACAAGTGAAAATGTGGAAAGAACTTTGCTCTTGGCACGTGATAGGAGGACATGGCATATACAGTATTTGTTGAAGGCCTATGCTTCTTAGGGAGCTAAGGGTATAGATTGATTAACTAAACAAACAACCACACATGCGTGAGTATAAACAACATACATAATTATCTACATTCAGAATCAGACCACATCCTCATCATGGGTACCATTATAGCTGAAAAACATTTGACCCAGGACTTGCACCTTGCAATGATAAGGCAAACACATAAAGAGAAAAACTTACTTGACTTTTTCTGTCCACTCTTCCTGTGAAGGGTAGATAAAAGTTTTCATTGTTGAGTCAAGTGTGTTTTACTGACTAGTGTGAGCCAGAGTTTATTGGCTTATGGATGCAAGTCGTGGGCAATGACTACAACCCACAAAAGCCAGCTCCAAACAGCAGACATAAGGTACCTGAGGAAGGTGGTTGAAGTAACAAGAAGAGACATGGCCTCAAAACCCAGCTCCTGGAACTGTCCCAATTACGATGGTTTGGCCATGTTTACAGAATGGGAGAAGATCGGCTACCACAACAAATGTGGGAAACCAAGAGCCAGGGATCCAGACCTCCAGGACGAATTAGAGTTTGCCTGGAAGGACAACATTAGATAATCTCAAAAATGATCAAGGACTAGATTTGAACCAGGACAGGAAAAAGCTGATGAGATAGTATGGAAACCTCTCTGGTAAAACTCTACACACCAGGGTAGAAGAGGAACGACTAAGTAAGTGAAGTCAGTCAGGGTTGTTGTAGGATTTCTGAAATATTGTTTTATCCATCTGACTCTATCTTGCCATAAAACCAGATCTTTCACTGTTGTAGATGCATAGTGGTGAGTGATCTTACTCCATTCTCACAAGATGGCTAAGCCACATTCTTTTCTCTCTCTATTTATTTGATGCAGGATATAGTTCCTACTAATTTTCTGATGCCATTGTGTCTCAATCTGTCTCTCCTGGTAACATAAATGGTTTTTCTTAAGCATTTAATCTCATATGATGTGATTTTCCTTTTCTGTGCTCTGGTCAGGGACTATATTTGGCACTGAGCAAAGAGTTGGTAAGAATATACTATTTATCAATTATCATTTTGTTTCCATATTGATATTAAAATGTTTGAGCTGTGGTGACAGTTGGTCAGTCACTACACTGGCTGTTCGACATCTTGCTTCAATTTCTCTGTCAACTCTACAATTTTCTGTTTAAAAAAATGCTTCCAGGTATTTAAGCTCTGGAACCTGTTGACATGTAAGTTAAGGGTCCTAGTGATCTGCTTAACTTTATAGCTTCTATTTTGAATGTGCTGATCTTCATTTTATATTTTCCAGAGTTGAATTAAGTGCTTTTGCAATTTGTTTCAACTCCGTACACAAGACTGTTCATCTGCAAAAAGTAACTCATTCCATGAGTCAAATTTTTCATTATCTGGGATTTCTTCTGGGCTTGCTTTGGAGGTCATTTTGTCCTTATATATGTTTAACAGCAGTGACAACGGCACACAGCCCTGTCACATCCCTGTGGTTATATCAAATGCATCAACCAGTCCATCAGTTGTTCTTTAGTCATCTAATACTGACCAAGTTTATTTCTGCCTCTTGATCTTTCAATACTATATTTAGTTATCTGTCATATTCTTTAGTTCTTACAGTACACATAACTGTCTTAAATTGAACGAAGCATCAGTGCATCTCATTCCTTTCTATAAAAGGGAGAAAAAAAAATCAAAACAGTAAGTCAGAAGCAATGAAACAATAAATTGAACTGCCGTAGAAACCACTGCTGCAAAAGCATGTGAACGCTTGGTGCAGGCTTCCTGAAAGAGACCAGCTACAGTAGTGGTTCCATGTAGCACAAAGGAAAATTAATGAAACAGTAAGGGCTTTGTAGAAGATGCTGTGGGCATTCAAACATGAGCATTCCCTTTTGTAAAAAATATGATACAGAACAAATAGAGCAACAGAAAAAAAAAAATGAAAAGGATGAATTAATTACTTGGCCAGAAACAGTTTCCCATAAAATATTCCTGAACATAATTTTTTTGTCTTTTTAAACAAGAAGTCTGTTGCTTCTCTTCTCCACAAACAGCCCTTGAATACTCCCAGTATTCTATCACAGTTACAACCTCATGCCACTTTTGGTCAGTCTGGTCTACTGATTTTACCACACCAAGACACACGAGTCCTAAGCAGTTCCCAGGTGTCTCTGAGGAGAGAAACAATATGGCTATTGCCTCCTCAGGCATGTCTTCAGAGGTTAATCAGTATGAGCTTGTGTGTGCAGCTGGTAACCTCATCGTGTAAAACAAATTGCTACAGAAACCGTCGTGACACGAGCACACAAATGCTTTGACGTGGGCTCCTGCAAGGCAACAAGCTGCATTGGTGTCTGCATGCTCAAAAAGGAGTGAAATGGGAAAGAAGAAGACATACAGCCTGTCTATAATAGTGTTTAGGAGCCTTGGTAGCACAGTGGTTAGTGCACTGGCTTCCTAGCTCGGTGGTCCATGGTTCGATCCTCAGTTGAAGTGGGATTTTTTATACCTGATATTAGGTTCATTTGTTTGCACCAAAACGTGCTCTGGGGGTAATACGGACCCAGCCTCATGAAATTGTCAAGTTATTTGCTTATGTTTGTATCATAAGTATAATTGTGTCTTTAGGTAGCCATAGTAACTTATAGGGGTGGGAAGGTTAAGGCGACCAGCGTGATGCAGACCACATCACCCCTAGTGTGCTGATGGTCAAGAAAATTTGGGCCTAACACCATATTCCCAATATGCCTCAATTGGCTTGTAACAGTATCCTTTACCTATAATACTGTTTCTGTTCTTCTTTATATATTGTTTCATTTTTCATTAGGCTTATAGTCCCAGAAGACTGGCAAAAAAGCCAATATAGTACCAATCTGTGAAAAGAAGGGTAATAAAATGGAGTGTAGCATATACAGAGGTATTTCACTATGAAGTCACATAGGAAAAATACATGAGAAAATACTTGTGCAAAGAACAAGACCCATCGTTGAACTACAATTGCATATGGCCTGATTTGGATTTGAAAAAAAAGGACTAGATTTGAACCAGGACAGGAAAAAGCTGATGGGATAGTATGTACTGATGTATTGTTCATTTCAAAGCTTTTAAGTGAAATAACTTTGGTCAGTATTAGAAAACTACGGAATACATTAGCTAACATGAGAGCTTTGTACCATTAGTTCAAAAGTGTAGTAAGAACAAATGATAACTCACTGAAGCTTTTAATATAACCACAGGAGTGCAACCAGAGTTGGGGCTTGACACGAAGGATGGCCACAGACCAAGCAAAATGGGGACAGCTTCTGGCTGCCCTACAAGACACCACTGGGCGTTATGGCCACTGACTACTCTGTCAATCAGGGGCCAAGGACCCTAGAAGAAGAAGACAGGAGTGCAACAAGGCTGTGTACTATCACCACAGCTGTTCAACATTTACACTGACAAAATATCAGAAGCAAACCCAGAAGATGAAGTAGATCTATAAAATGAAGAAAACAACCCATTGAATGAGTTACTTTTTGCAGATGATGAAAGCCTAAGGTATGAAGATGAAATAAAACTGCAGAATGACACAAATGCACAATTGAACGTGTGGATAATACAACAGGAATATCAGCCTTTCAAAGACAGAAACTATGAAGATAAGCAGATCACCAGGCCCACATACTTGTCAACAACCAAGCTTAAGCAGGTTCCAGAGTTCAAATACCTAGGAAGCATTTTTACAGAAGATGGTAGACTTGACAAAGAAATTGAAACAAGATGTCAAAAAGCCAATGCACTGACGTAGCAACTGTCATCGCAACTCAAACATCCAAATATCAGTATTGAAACTAAATGACAGCCAATAAATAGTATATTCTTACCAATTCTTTGCTATCGGTGTCAAACATGGTCTCTAACAATAGCACATGAGAGGAAAATCACATCCTATGAGATGAGATGCTTAAGAAAAACCATTAATGTTAGCAGGAGAGACAGAATGAGAAATAATGACAAACACACAAAAAATTGTAGGTACTATGCCTGCATCAAGTACATATGACAGAAAATTAAGTGGTTTAGCCATTTCAGGTGAATAGAGCCATATAAGTTACCTCTATACATCTACAACAGATGGAAGATCTGGTTTCAGAGCAAAGGGATGACCAAGAGACACATGAATGGACATCACAACATAGGCTCACCGCAGCCAGAGCGACACACTTGGCTCAAGAACACCAAGTTTGACTCTCGACTACTCTTTGAGGCACAAGTGGAACGTAACAGAAAAGTACTTGCTTATGTGTTTTTCTTATATACTGAAGCACATTAAAAACGCACCACTATTATATATACTGATGCGGAGAAGCTGGAAAAAAGTGTGGGAATGGATTTTCCCCGTGTTTGTCATGAGGTAGAGAGCGAATGGCTGCTGGAATGGAAAGTGCATGATTCAGCCCACGGGTTTGTGTACAGACTACATGAAAACAATGAAAGTTACACGTGTGTTGCTGTCATTTTTGACGGTGAGAAAAACACCAACCTAATTTATGTTTGGTTTAATGTGATCAAAGAGAGATAAATGTTTATTATCTTTCTGTGACAGGTTTGACTGGTGATTATCTTCCCCTGTCTTATGTTGTCCTGTCTCAGGCAATGTCTTATAGTTGACATGTCTTAATTAAGTCTATTTATAGGACCATATACGGAGTATCTTTACCACCCGTTTGGGCGGAAACGCCTGGTCTGGTTTAGCCTCGATCTGGTCTATGCTCTTTGGGCATGCGCAGGTCTTGGCGCAAAGACCGAGAGACTGATGATTCAAGCAGAGGGTACCAGAGGCTTAGAACGGATATACCGATCCGTAGATTTCTCTCTGCCAAGTTTCGATTGAGATTTGGAAATTCTGGGAATGACTGTTTTGTCATTCTTCCTTCCCTGAGTGATTCTTTATGTTGTGTTACCTTAGAGTGTAAGGATTCTATGAGAAGGTAACTGAAACATTATTCGATCTTTTTCGTCTCGATTAGATCTTAAAGGTACATTTATCACTGATGGCGACATAGTGAGCGAAGCTCACGAGGAGTTAATATACTGTACCCCAGTATGGCTACATATTTGAAAGACTAGGTCTAAGTTGACCTGTTATACATATAAGCCTAAGAATCAACATAATGGATCCGCAATGCAGGCGGAATATTGTTTGGCAGAAATATATTTATTCTCAGAAGTTTATGTAAACTGAGAGTCACCTGATTATCGAGGCCCGCGATCTGCGGCCTGATTTCGTTGTCATTATATTGGTCCGTGTTTACGGCCAATCTTCTTCACCAGAATGAAGTACCTGGCATGTGAGGCCAGAATGAAGTCTTTTGCTAGTTGTAGGACAATAGCATTGACTTTGTTAAATAACTGATATCGCCCGTACTAGGCAATATATTTGCTAGTGCTTACCTGACGAGGCTCAGTCAGGGATTAGAGCTATTGCATGAACAGTAATTATTGGCCAAGACATTGTTACATGTCTAAGCTGTTCGGGATCTGTGATGCCTGATGTTAACCTTCATAACTACACATATAATGTCCATGATCTTGTACTATTGACTGTTTCGTCTGTCACCATATTATCGTACGTCATGAATAAATATTGTAAACATCAGCAGCATTCCCTACTTCACTGACTTCTACTTGTGGTTGTGTGAGTCTATGTGAAGTCGTCCAAGAGCCTATACGGCCTTCGTGTTGTCAGCACTACTATTCACTCACCTACACGATCAACCAGTCTTATACAAGTACTACACGTCTGTATCTACACGTATGCTGACACTATGAGTGTCTCTACTATACCTTGGCGGCACCTCATGCCGTTGACCTAGATTACACCGCATCATTGTGACACGCCTACTCTGCCATCTTTACAACACACGAACACATACGGGCAGTTATACATCTGGAGCGAATAGAACGTTACATCTCTACATCTCCAGCCTTAAACAGACAGTAAACAGACCTTTACATCTGGTGGACCATATTCGTGGGTTTTTTGTCAATGACACGTATTTTCCTGCCCACATCTGGATTTATACATCCGGAAGACAAGATTGACAGTTAGTTGTCAGCTACACAGGACAGTAGGAAATAGGTCAACATCTGCTGACCGACGTAAACATTTATGTATGATACAGAATCGCTACATGGACCACAGCTGCTGCAGAATTGCTACATGGACCACAGCTGCTACAAGAGTGCTACATAGACCACAGTTGCTGACGAATTTGTTTAACACTGTGACAGTCGTCGACGGACATATGTGTCAAAGTACACGTCACAATTTGACGTGCAAGCTCGGATTGTAAACATAGAACAGTTCAGCCTGTTGTTTACTACGACATTCTACAAATATTCTCAACTGAAGTCGAGTATGGTTTGATAGCTTCACTTTGGAGACTACTACATCTGTTGTCAAGTTAGAGTGACCTTCAACGGTGGAACTTCTACCAGTGTGTTTACAAGTGTACTGCATTGAACTAAATCTTTGCGGTTGTAGAGGATTGCGCTTAAAGATAAGTGGCCTGTTTTATGTGTTAAACTGCGCCTTTATTTTGTGTGCAACTGAGCCTTCCTCTTTACACATTCATTATATGCATTCTATTGTTTATTTGTTCTTTGTTTACTTGTTTAGTTAGTGTGTTTTTTTTCTGCGGGTTCAAAGGTTGGAGGGTCTTACAGTAAATATCCCACTCAACCGAGGGTTACTGTAAGCGTTCTATAGGGATTGTGCATATTTCCCACAGTGGAAATTGCAAGCGACTTTTGTTGCTATTTATTTTTTTTTCTTAGCTGTGACGAGATGTGTTAGTGTTGTTTTCGTGATTTTTATCCGTACTTTAGTTTTTGATTCGTTTTGTTTGTATTTGTCTGCCTTCTCTTTTCTATTGTTAATTTCTATACACCCTTTTGTTTATACACTGTGTTGTCATTGTATTATTGCGAATTTTTCGCAGTTATCATTGTAATTTTTTGCAACATTTGATTTAGTTAAGCTTTATTTTCTTTTGACCTCTGCGAATGTTTTCGTTTGTTTAGATGCTTGTCTTTGTTTAGTTATCGTGATATTGTTGATATATACAGTCTACATGTATACCTGATCATGTACTGTTATTATATGATGCAAATTATATACTGAGCTGATTAATGGTGACTTTATAAACAAGGTAATTGTACTTAGTCTTTGTAAAAGAGCTATCTCCCACTTAGATTGGGATAACTTGTGTTGCTATTTCAGAGATATTGACAGCACATTTGTAGACAGGATGTCTACATTAGATTACTTTATCGCGCAAGGGATAGCCCTTGGCAAAACTGATGAGAAATTGGAGGAGTTTGCGCTTGCTCAATATGCCAAAGCACAAAAGACTGAGGATAAAAGAATTCAGAACCAGCTAGGCAGAGAAGCTGAAGAGAAAAAGATTCAAGCACAGCTAGACAGAGAATTTGAGGAGAAAAAGTCACAAAGAGAATTTGAGGAGAAAAAGTCAGAAAGAGAAGCTGAGAAGAAGTTAATAAGAGAAGCTGAAGAGAGGAAAGAAAAACAGAAAATGGAACATAAAGAAAGACTCTTGGCTTTGGAGATAGAGAAATTAAAAGTGACGAATATGTGTAGTTCTCAAGCAACTTCTTCGAACGCAAAAGGTCATGACTATAAAGTCAAACTTCCTCCTTTTAATCCTACAAAAGATGACATAACGTTCTATCTTGATAGACTATAACTTAATTGCGTAACACATAAAGTAGATAAGGCACAATATGTTGGACAACTGTTGAATTTACTTACAGGTGAACCATTAAATATTATAATGGCAAAAGAGGAACATGATAGGACTAACTATGAAGTTGTCAGAGCAGCCTTATTGAAAAGATATCAGCTTAAAGAAGATGATTACCGTCTTCGTTTTAAGACTATGTTACCAGAAGCTGGTGTAGAGTTCTCAGACTTTATTACAAAGATACGTCTTACTTTCACTAGATGGATTGAGTTGTCTAAGACTGAACATACTTATGAAGCACTTATGGACTTGTTACTTAGAGACAAAGTAATGTCATCTGTTAATGAGTCCTTTCTTGCCTTTATACACGAACGTAAACCTAAGGACATAAAAGAAATGGAACAATATTGTTGCCAATATGTCACTGCTCATCCACAACAAACGATTAGCAATACTAAGATTAAAGAAGGTTTACCCGTGGCTTCTGCGACTCCATACAATTCTAATTTCGGAGGTAAAGTTAAAGGTACTCAGCGCAACTTTGATAAGAAAAGTAAGCGTAACTTCGGACAGGATCAATGTGATTCATCCCAAAGAGGCTCGTCTTCTAGGAATTGGAGGCGATCTGATAGCCCTCATAATTATGGTTCCAACAAATTTGGTAACTTTCAAAGGGGTAGCCACAATAAAAACTATCCTCGCCATAATTCTTCAGGAAGACAGCAATATCAGTCTGATAGATATTCTCATCAAGGTGTAAATCACAATCACAATTGTGAAAACTGCGGTTCAAACCAAAATAATAATGGCAATAGGGGTAATTGCCATAATTCCAAAGGAAATAATAATCGAGGTAGATGGCAGCACAATAATAATAGATCATGTCATCATGCTGACTGTGCTGAACAAGAGTCACAAGGAGTTAGTAATGAACAAAACAGTAGTAAACCTAACGCTAGTGCTGTTACTTGTTCTGCCTTTGATTTTGGGAGAGCATCTCATTGCCCACAGTGCATCACTTTATTTGAACCTACTACTATATCCACCTTGAGTTGCGGTCATCCTCTGCCCGCTCTTCCTGCCGCAGCAGCGCATGACGGGAGAGGATCTCTTATCCTACATAGGGGTCTAGTGAATAATGATCCAGTCTCAGTCCTCTTTGATTCTGGATGTACCACTATTGGGGTTAGACAATCTCTTGTAGATCCTTCCTGTGCCACTGGAAGAGTGATCAAATGTGTAACATTTGGTGGCACAGTGGAAAAATATTCTACTGCTATCATCCGTATAGCTACTCCCTTCTTTACGGGAGAGGTCCAAGCGTGTCTGCTTCCGAATCCTATTGCGGATCTTATCGTCAGACGTATACATGGGGTTAAAGAGTGTACCCCGCAGCAGATTATTGCTTGGGAAGAACATAACTTGGAAGCTGCTAATGCAGTTATCATGACAGCACAGGCACAGAATATGCCTCAGACTTCATCGACCGAAGGTGATGAGGTACGTGATCAAGATGATCATGATGTGATTTCACGTGACTCGTTTATCAAAAGTCAACAAGAAGACACTTCGTTAAAAAAATTCTTCGTTCTGGTTAAAAATGGTGACCCAAATAAGAACACAGATCACAAATCTTGGATCACTATGAAGAATGGCGTACTAGTGCGTATGGTACAACACTCAGACATGTCTATACATTCACAAATTCTTGTTCCAAAAGACATGAGAGTTAGAATACTGCAACATGCTCACGACTCCCAATGCGCTGGTCATGTGGGATTTTCACGTACGAAGTCGAGAGTTCTTGCGGCTTTCTTTTGGCCATCCGTAAACAGAGACATACGTCTTTATTGTCGCTCGTGTAAAGTATGTCAAGAAGTAAAATCGAAAGGTCCTCGCCATGCAGCACCTATCCAGGCTGCGGACATTCCTATCCGTCCATTTCAGAAAATGGCGATAGATATCATTGGTCCTTTCAAAATAAAATCAGCCAGAGGACATCAATTTATTCTTACATGTGTTGACATGTGTACTCGACGGCCAGAGGCCATACCTCTGAAGAGCATTTCGACTGCCGATATTGCAGACGCTATTTGGCTGATATTTTCGCGGTTGGGATTCCCTAGGGAAATCTTGTCAGACCATGGCACCCAACTGATATCTGAGACAATGTCGCAAGTGATGTCTACTCTTAATATTAAGAGGTCACTGAGTAGTATTTATCATCCTATGTCTAATGGACTAGTCGAACGTCTCAATAGAACTCTCAAAAATTTACTTGGGAAAATAACTGAGGATCATCCTCAGGATTGGGACAGAGTCTTACCCGCTGCTCTCTTTGCATATAGAGAGGTTCCTAATGAACATACCGGGTTTTCTCCTTTCGAGCTCGTCTTTGGCGCACGTCCGCGCGGCCCAATGTCCTTGCTTCACGATCTTTTAGCTGTTGATGATATCAGTGATGACACACAATCTTCTTATGAATATGTCATTGCTCTCAGGCAGAAAATCATTGAAGCTTGCAAATTAGCAACTTCCGCATCTGAATTTGCTAAAGCAAAGGCAAGGCAGTTCCCAAATAAAAATAGATGCCTACGTCAACTTTTTCCTGGAGACAAAGCATTTGTATTACTTCCTTCCAGGGAAAATAGACTTCTTATTGGTTGGAAAGGTCCTTTTGTGATTGTATCTAAAATTTCTGATGTCGACTATGTTGTCGATATTGACGGAAAGCATAAAACTTTTCACATAAATATGCTTACGGAATTTTATGAACGTCCAGAGTACTTACAACCTATCTTTCAAGCGACGGACGACGCTACAGTCACTCGTGGTCATTACTCATCTCTGTCTGTCATACAGGATGAGGAATCTACTTTCTCTGACGTTAATCTTCCTCTTCCAATGATTCCACTTCATTCTACGGAATCATGGAAAAATGTTGCAATTTCACCTAAATTGTCAACTGAGGAACAGTCACAAATCTCTTCCATGTTACAAACGTTTCAGGATGTTCTCACGGACATTCCTGGACACACTACAGTCATTGAACATGACTTAGTATTGACTGACCATACTCCTATCAGGGTCAGACCTTATCCTATTCCTATCCACTTCCAAACTCAGGTCGAGAAAGAGTTGGATGAAATGATAAAGTTAGGAATAATTGAACCATCCAATTCGGCATACTCGTCGTCTATGGTTATTGTCCGAAAGAAAGACAATAACATACGCATTTGCGTCGATTACCGTAAACTAAATCAAGTAACGAAGTTCGATGCTTCTTCTTCTTCTTCTTCTTTCGTTCGCTTGAAATATATTGTCTATATCTGCAATGTTGTTTCTTGTATAAACTTCACTGTCTTTTGTAGTTCATACAGAGGTCCATATAGTTTTGCTTCCAGTGTTGTTTCTCTGGGCCAGTGGGTTTGCCTCAATATATCATATTCGGGGCAATCTTGCAGTACGTGCTCCGCTGTCTGGGGTGCCTGTCCACATGTACACATGGCTGAATTGCCAATCTTGAATTTTGTATACATGTGGCTGCGGAGGCGGTTGTGTCCTGTTCTGAGGCGCAGAATGACTATTTGTTCTGATCTGTTCATAGCTTGGTAGTCATCCTGCGTTGATGTTGGTGGCTTTCTGATAGATTTGATCATCTTTTTCTTCTGATGGTACGTAACTGGTACATCCGGTTGTTCGTCTGCAGCACCTTCTTTAGCCAGTCCGTCTGCTCTCTCGTTTCCTGGTATTCCACAATGAGACGGTATCCACTGCATGGCGACCCTGCGCTGGTTGCACAGTTCAGAAAGTAGGGCTTGTATAACTGGCAATTTTCTGGACTGAAGTGCTTGGAGTGCTGATCTTGCATCTGTCAGGAATACTACAGGCTGTGGACCGAGATTGGTGTTCAGTAGTTTCTCAGTTGCCACCTTGATTGCCTGGACTTCTGCATCATAGTTGTTACAGAATTTCCCCGTTGGTACTCTTACCGTATCCCTAGTGTTGTTTGGGTATTCTATGTACACTCCTGCTCCTCCATTCTTTACTGCATTCTGTGCTGACCCATCTGTGTATACTCGGACCCAGAGGTCCTGTGGGTATTCATCATCCAGGAAACTGAGAGTGACTGTCCTACGTTGCACGCTGTTCTGTTCATCCCTGTCGAATATTCCTTTCACTTTTGTGTGGATGTGTACTGGTAGTCCATGCTCCTCTCTCCAAGGGGTTTGTTCTGGCACAGACTTTAGGGGGCTGTTAACTTCAGGCAGGTCTTAGGTTTGTCTACGAAATCGTTTGGCCTGGTGGATAAAGCTGCTTCTTTTCAGTCGCCCCATTGCTAGGTTTTGGAATCTGTCCTTCATTGGATGGCTCGGCATACAGAGGAACTTTTCTGCCTGTGTTAGCACTTTCGTGTCTCTGCGTTCTCTCAGTGCTTGTATCCTCCCCATTTTCTCCATCTCCACTATAGGCGTTGATTTCATTGCCCCCGTGATGACCCTAAGCGCCTGGTTTTGCACCTTATCTAGCTCTTGTAATGTGGTGTTTGATGCTGGACACCACGCAGCTGACCCATATTCCAGGTGTGGTCGTATGCCCTGCTGGTAAACTTTACTAAGTATTTTCCCGCTGGCTCCCCATGTGGTTCCACTTAGTTTTCTCAGGATGGCTAGCTTCCTCCTGGCCTTTGTTGCTGCCTTGTTGATGTGCTGCTTCCATGTCAGCCTATCATCGAATGTAACTCCGAGATAGGTGGGTTGTTTATCTTCTCTCAGGAGCTCTTCGTTTATCTTGATGACACCAGCTTTTTGTTTGGGAGAGAGGGTGAAGAGCGTAGTGCTGCACTTGTCTGTGTTGATGCTGACACACCATCTATTTGCCCATGAGGTTAAGGCATCTATGGCTCTTTGTAGCAGTTTGGTGGCCACTGTTGCATGCTCATCTGTGCACCATATTACCAGGTCATCAGCGTACATTGCCACTTTCATTCCATGTGGTAGTTCAGCAACCAGGTCGTTGATGTAGACTAGGAAAAGTGTGGGGGACAGAACCCCTCCCTGAGGGACGCCATGACGCAGTAGAAATTTTCTTACTCTTGAGGCCATCTAGTTGTACTCGGGCTCTTCTGTTATGCAAGTATGCTTTCACCCATTTGTACATCTTACCATTCACTCTACAATTTCTCAGTTTCTTCAGAAGCCCTTCTTTCCAAACCTTGTCAAATGCTTTCCTTAGATCTATCCATGCTGCTAGTACCAGTTTCTTATCTTGGAACGCATCCTCAATCTCTTGGGAAAGGTAAGTTGCCTGATCTTCGGTGGAATAACACTGCCTAAAGCCCGCCTGCTGTGGTACAAGAAGGTTTTCACTTTCAAGGTACCACTGTAGCCTGAGGTTGATGATACGTTCCATTGTTTTGCAGAGGCAGCTTGTAAGGCTGATTGGTCTGTAGCTGGAGGCAGTGGAACTGTCTTTTCCTGGTTTTAGGAGTGGTATCATGATTGCTTCCCTCCAGGTCTGTGGAACTCTGCCTGAGTTCCAACAGATATTGAAGATCTGCAGCAGCTTTGTTTTTGCTGCGGTTCCCAAGTTCTTAATCATTTCATTGGACACTCCATCAACTCCTGGCGACTTTCTCATTTTCAATTTGGATATTGCAAGCTCCAGTTCTCTGAATGTGATTGGTGCCTCCATAACTTCAGGTATGGTTCCATCTCGTCCTGCGTGTTGTTTCTCACGAGTCTCCTGTTGCTTCTCTGGGCTAACTTCGATGTTGTTGTCTTTAGCAAAGGAGTCTGCAAAGTGATCAGCTGCCTGTTTTCCCATGAGGATGTTTCCATCTTTGTACAGAGCAATCCTTGAGTTTCTCTCTGTACCTTCATCGTTAAGTTGCTTTACCAGCTTCCACAGTTTCCTCGTATCTCTTTCAAAGTTCAAGGACTCTGTTTTCTCCTTCCAGCTTCTTCGCCTGGCCTGCAACTTGGCCCTTTGAAATTTGGCCTTAGCTTGCTGGTAGTTATTGTGGTGTTCTTGGCATGGACTGGTCTCTGCCTGCTTTCGAGATGTTTCCACGTCGTTGTGCAGCTGCTCTAGTTCACTATTCCAATATGGTTTGTAGTGCTTACGAGCCCCTCTAGGTATTGTTTCACGAGCAGCCTGTAATATGCATCTGCTGAATTCATCGACTAGCTTATTGATGTCTTTGTCTACAGTCAGATCTCTAGCCAGTATACTAGTACGGTGCTGGTACATTGTCCAGTCTGCTTTCTTGTAGTTCCACCTAGAGAGAGTGCTGCTCTCCTTGACACGTTCATTTTCCACAATTAGGAAGACTGGACGGTGGTCGCTGCCTCCAAGTTGTTTCCCTACAATGCGTGTGGTGTTCCACTCCAAGCCGGGTGAGTGGAATGCCAGGTCTGGTGTAGAGGTGGTGTGCCATGATCTCGAGTAGAAGGTTGGTGGGTCGATTGGCTGGTTAATCAGGATAAGCCCATTGTCATCCTGCCAGTTTTCAAGCTCCTCACCTCTCCTGTCCATGTGATCATAGCCCCAGCTCTGTGAGTGGCTGTTGAAGTCTCCGCATATAATCAGTCTTTCTTTTGCTGGGATTGTATCTAGTGCCAGTGGGCGGTCACTCGGACAGTAGTAGTTGAGCAGGTGGAATTCTGAACTTTCTGTCCTGAGATGAAGCATCTGGTATTCCGCCCCCTCCATATATGTTTCAATCTGACATGCACTGATGTTATTCCTCACGAGTGTCAGTATTCCACCTTTTCGCCTGTCTATTCGGTCAGATCGGTAGCACTGGTAGCCTCTGATTTTGAAGGCTATGTCTTTGTTGAGGTGGGTTTCTTGCAAGCAACATACATTTACTTGCTCTTCATTCAAGATATTTTCGAGCTCTAATTTTTTGCTGTAGCCGTCTTTTTTACTATTGACGCCTTCAGCATTCCAGTGCATTATTTTAAATGGTCTTTTCTTTGCTTGGCCAGTAGCTCTATTCTCATGCCTCCTGGCTCCACGGGGCAATTGAGAAGGACCCCCAGTAGTAGGGGTTGGGCCCTTCCGAGGCAGAGGGCCCGGCACTGCGCCTGCCTGGGTGTCCGTCACAGGGCGAGTGCCATAACGTTTTGCAGATATAGGCATACTTCCCATAGCGCATGTGCGTGGCATCCTGATTGCTGTGGTGCGCCTCTTGGCTGGTTGCCTCCGTCTTCAGCACCTTGACTTGCTAGGGCAGACTGTGGTCTTGCTCGAGTCTAGGAGGGCCTGGCCAGTCTTGGTTTTTCAGCCGCTGATGGCTGTACTTGAGCCCCATCTCCACGTCAAGGAGCTGGCCTTGATGGGGTAGTTCGATGCTGAACCTATGCCTCTGTTGGATGAGTTACTTACTAGACTTTCCAACTCTCGTTTCTTTACAAAGCTTGACTTGTCTAAAGGTTACTGGCAAGTTCCTCTAACCGAACGAGCCAAACCTTTCACTGCTTTCTCCACACCTAGGGGTTTGTTCCAATGGAACTTTATGCCTTTTGGCCTTATGAATGCCCCAGCTACATTCGTACGCATGATGCGTCGAATTTTGGCATATCGTTCTGATGTGATTGCATACTTGGACGATATCTGTCTTTTCAGCGATTCTTGGGAAGATCACTATCGGGGATTATATGAACTGTTGTCTACTCTACGTGAGCATAATTTGACAGCTAAACCCTCTAAAGGCTATGTTGGGTTTAGTGAGATTTCTTTTCTTGGTCATCGTGTTGGTCATGGTCTCTTGAAGACAGAAGACCACAATACTTCTAAGATACTGAACATCACTATTCCTAAGACTAAGAAACAGATCCGTAGTCTCTTGGGCCTAATACAGTTCTACGGAAGATTCATTCCAAATCTTTCCTCTATTACGGCACCACTCTCAACCCTATTGAAGAAAGGGTCTCCTAATATGGTGCGTTGGTCCCAGGAATACCAATCTTCATTGGATCAGATTAAGTCATTATTTTCGTCTCCTCCTATTTTAAGACTACCTACAGCCGATAAGACGTTTGTCCTTCGTAGTGACGCCTCATCAATAGGGATCGGGGCGGCACTGATGCAAGAGTATTCTGAGACTCTGCATCCTGTAATGTATGTCTCGAGAAAACTGAATGCGGCAGAAAGGAATTATTCTGTTCTAGACCGAGAATTGCTAGCTATGGTCTGGGCAATTCTTAAACTCCAAAGATTCCTTCTCGGCGCGCATTTTATAGTAGAAACCGACCAAAAAGCTTTCACAGCTATGCAGAGTAAGGATTTGAAGAGTTCGAGATCCACTCGATATGCTATTGCTCTTCAACCTTTTCATTTCATGGTACGAGCTATCCGTGGTTCGGATAATGTGATGGCAGACATATTGTCGCGATGCCCACATGAAGCTACTTAGCTCTTTTGTCTAGATCTACTGTTAAATATCTAAAGTTATGATCTATTCTTACAATATCATGCCTCTATGACACGTGTGGTCACTTTGTTTAAACTCATGGTTATGTATTGATTACTTGCTTTCTCTGTTACCATCTTTGGTAAAACAGAGGAAGGTTTTGTTTAACATGAAATAAAGGTCAAAAAAATTAATTCGGCCACATTTATAGTTTAGATATATATATTAAGTGACTATGGTACATTATAACATTCTAAGAATTGTGCTATTTGTATTGTTCTCAGCAAACCGGTGTGATATCTTGGAATGCTGTAGAACTACGATGACTACTATCGATGTCCTGATGTTCCTTGAGGATCTTGCTTACAAGACATCTCCGGATAGAGCATCGTCTTGTTCTTCTGACGTCATCACCTATTAGTTATACTATACACATGTATAATCATATGTTTGTAAAGAGACTTTAGAAATGTTGGTAATGATTGACCATTTGAATTTATGGTTATATGGGCATTATAAGTCGTGAGATTTTGATGTTGGTGTAATTTCTTAATAGAAATTGTCATTCACCATTTATACACATATTGATATGAATTTTTTCTTAATATAATTGTTGTAACATTACATGCACCTTTGAGTTGGTTGGTGACACCTCCCCGGATATATTTTCTTTGAGAAAGTAGTTTCTCCTATCTAGTGAGATTTTTTGTTCTCACCAGACGCTCTACTGTGCATCGATTGGATCCGACATTATGATGTTACATTTATGGTGATCCTTTCATCGGCGCATTACTCATGCGTTATGAGCTTAATGCTCCTGGCTCATAGATGTATTTCAAAAAAAAAAAGTGCCATTTTTTTTGTCCCGGGAGGTGTGGTAATATGTTGCTGTCATTTTTGACGGTGAGAAAAACACCAACCTAATTTATGTTTGGTTTAATGTGATCAAAGAGAGATAAATGTTTATTATCTTTCTGTGACAAGTTTGACTGGTGATTATCTTCCCCTGTCTTATGTTGTCCTGTCTCAGGCAATGTCTTATAGTTGACATGTCTTAAGTCTATTTATAGGACCATATACGGAGTATCTTTACCACCCGTTTGGGCGGAAACGCCTGGTCTGGTTTAGCCTCGATCTGGTCTATGCTCTTTGGGCATGCGCAGGTCTTGGCGCAAAGACAGAGACTGATGATTCAAGCAGAGAGTACCAGAGGCTTAGAACGGATGTACCGATCCAAAGATTTCTCTCTGCCAAGTTTCGATTGAGATTTGGAAATTCTGGGAATGACTGTTTTGTCATTCTTCCTTCCCTGAGTGATTCTTTATGTTGTGTTACCTTAGAGTGTAAGGATTCTATGAGAAGGTAACTGAAACATTATTCGATCTTTTTCGTCTCGATTAGAACTTAAAGGTACATTTATCACTGATGGCGACATAGTGAGCGAAGCTCACGAGGAGTTAATATACTGTATCCCAGTATGGCTACATATTTGAAAGACTAGGTCTAAGTTGACCTGTTATACATATAAGCCTAAGAATCAACTTAATGGATCCGCAATGCAGGTGGAATATTGTTTGGCAGAAATATATTTATTCTCAGAAGTTTATGTAAACTGAGAGTCACCTGATTATCGAGGCCCGCGATCTGCGGCCTGATTTCGTCGTCATTATATTGGTCCGTGTTTACGGCCAATCTTCTTCACCAGAATGAAGTACCTGGCATGTGAGGCCAGAATGAAGTCTTTTGCTAGTTGTAGGACAATAGCATTGACTTTGTTAAATAACTGATATCGCCCATACTAGGCAATATATTTGCTAGTGCTTACCTGACGGGGCTCAGTCAGGGATTAGAGCTATTGCATGAACAGTAATTATTGGTCAAGACATTGTTACATGTCTAAGCTGTTCGGGATCTGTGATGCCTGATGTTAACCTTCATAACTACACATATAATGTCCATGATCTTGTACTATTGACTGTTTCGTCTGTCATCATATTATCGTACGTCATGAATAAATACTGTAAACGTCAGCAGCATTCCCTACTTCACTGACTTCTACTTGTGGTTGTGTGAGTCTATGTGAAGTCGTCCAAGAGCCTATACGGCCTTCGTGTTGTCAGCACTACTATTCACTCACCTACACGATCAACCAGTCTTATACAAGTACTACACGTCTGTATCTACACGTATGCTGACACTATGAGTGTCTCTACTATACCTTGGCGGCACCTCATGCCGTTGACCTAGATTACACCGCATCATTGTGACACGCCCACTCTGCCATCTTTACAACACACGAACACATACGGGCAGTTATACATCTGGAGCGAATAGAACGTTACATCTCTACATCTCCAGCCTTAAACAGACAGTAAACAGACCTTTACAACGTGCAACACGATTCCCAACAGCTATGACCCTGAAAATGTGTACGCGTTGTGGCAGTACACTCGGTATAAAAAGGCCGTTGAGACAAAACACCCAGTACATGTGCTTGAAATGCCACGACTATCTGAAAACGACCGCCAACGAGCCATTGGTATGTTGGAGACCGGAATGAGCTCGCGGGCCATTGCCAGAAGGATGAATTGCCACCACAGCACTATTGTACGTCTCGATGAACGTTACGGTACCACTGGCAGTGCCCGGGATAGACTTCGGAGTGGCCAACCTGGAGTTACTACCCCTGCGCAAGATGTCATATTGTGCTGAGTCACCTAAGGAATCGTTCTCTCCCAGCAAGTCAAACAGCAAGAGCAATAGTGGGTAGACGTGGGCAAGTCTCTCAAATGACAGTCATACTACGACTCAGAGATACAGGCCTTACTGCAAGACGACCTTATGTTGGGCCAAACTTGACTCACAGACATCGTCAGCAGCGCCTGCAATGGGCAGAGCAACATGTCAGATGGACTAGCCTGCAGTGGAATGCTGTCCTATTCACAGACGAGAGCAGATTCAACATATCCTTTGCTGATGGACGTATGCGGATTTGGCGACGGTGTGGAGAGCGCTTTGCAGATTGCTGTGTTCGTCAGCACAACCGATTTGGAGGTGGCAGTATTCACATTTGGGGAGGATTCAGTTTTCACCATCGCTTGCCTCTTCACGTCTTCCGTGGAAATGTTAATGCTGTGACATATCAAGATGAGGTTCTGGATGCATTGGTTGCTCCTGCGTTCACAAATTATCCAGACTTGCAGCTTCTCCAGCAGGATAACGCACGTGCGCATGCATTACGCAGCAATATCTACAGCAGCAGAACATTGTGACGATTGATTGGCCTGCCCTATCACCACACATGTCCCCTATAGAACATCTGTGGGACGAGCTTGGACGCAGAGTCTACAGGCAAGGTTCTCCAGCTAATCTGCAACAGCTCGAAGCTGCTCTTACACGTGAATGGGACTTGATTCCCCGGAATTTCCTTCAGAGACTTGTGCGTTCCATGCGGAGCCGCTGCCAAGCTAGTTTGCAAGCACACAGTGGACATACCAGATACTGAGGATAGTGTGAATGAATTTTTTTATTGGTTGCATTTTTGGTTTTCTCCCTTGCCTGCACAGAATGCAATGAATTTCATAACAATCAAATGTACAAATTAATGACCAGCATGGATTCATATGAATATGAATAAAGATTCCAAATATGTAAACTTGTAAACACTTATATTTACATTTCACACTCTGTTCCTGGATTATACAGGTGGTACGTTTTTAATGTGCTTCAGTATATATTTCTTCTTCATGTCATCATCATCATTTCTTTCTGTTCCCCGTGGAACATAGGGCTGAAACAGCTGCTCTCCATCGATTTCTATTCTGGGCTGTCTTTTTCAGCTGTGCCCAAGTCATTCCAATTTCCTTAGTCTCCTCTTCCACAGTTCTTCTCCAAGTTCTCATTGGGTCCACTCTCTTCTTTTCCATGGGTGGGTTCCAGTCAAGGGCACCTCTGGCTATGCTTGATTGTTCTCTTCTGTGTGTACTTCTTCATGTACTTTCTCAATTTTCTTCACTCGTTTTGTTGTTGTTAAGTTAATCTAATGTGATAATTAGCAAAGCAGGTGATAAGCCAATGTTAAAGATAAGAATAGATGGGAAAATCCTGGAACAAGTCAAGAGTTTCTCATATCTTGGTCATAAAATAACAGAAGATAGCAGATGTGAAACAGAAATCAAGAAGAGAAACAGGAATGGCCAATGCTACATTCAACAAAATGAGACAGATACTAACCAACTAACTCACACATTCAAACTAAGAATCATCAAATGCTATATATATATATTCTTCATTACTGTATGGGATAGAAACATGGACAATGAACAAGCAATTATAAGAAAGAATTGAGGTCTTTGCATGTGGATATGTAAAGAATAATTGGGCATGTCTCATTGAAAGATAAGAAAAGAAGTACTTGAAAACCTCGGAATGAAAAGAGAATTAATGAAGTAGATCAAAATTAGACACCTAAATATTTTTTCCATGTAAATAGACATAACACCTTCCTGACGACCATAATAGAAGGCAGAGTTGAAGGCAAACGTGCTATAAGTGGGAAGATAACATCAAGAAATTGACAGGAAAGGGTCTATCACAGTGCACCACCAAGACAAGAGACAGAAGACGTTGTAGATCCATTGAAGCTGATCTTTGATGTGAAGATGGCACCTGATGATGATGATGATGATGATGTTTCTATACCCACTGTGAAGCCAGGTGATATGTGCTATATTTTGTTTCTGAATTTAATCTATGTTATGCTTTTGATGGTCATCACGACCCTTCAGCTACCCAAGAAACACAGGCCTTCAACATAATCATTCCTCTTTTAACTTCTTATGGGACATGTCTCTTATAAAATTCATCAACTTGGCTTGGCTTCGAAAGAGCAACAAACTCAGCAACCTTAGTAAAACATCACCACCATTAACTCCTTTTTTTTTTAAGCCTGTTATGAAGCCTGCAGCCACAAATACAACTGGCCTCCTTGCAGGAAACCTGACCAAAGTGCAGGCACCTGCACCAGTGGCTTCTGTAGCAATTTTCTTTTACATGATGAAGTTGCCAGCCACATATTAGTCATGTTGTGCAGTACTTCTGTTCTTTCTTTGTCTTCTCATAGTCCCCAAGAAACTATACGGTACGTTAGCTAAGGGAAGCAATCACTGAGCAGAAGAAGACGCTGGAGATGGATAGGACACACACTGAGGAAACCTGTTGATAGCATTACAAGACAGTCCTTGTTCTGGAATCCCCAGGGTAAGACGATTGGAGGAAGACCAATGAACACATGGAGAAGAGAACTGGAGACAGACATGAAGGGGAGGAAGAAAACATGGACATACCTTGACATGATAGCACAGGACAGGAATCAATCAATCCCCTTTAGCTCCCCGAGGAGCATAAGCCTTCAACAAACACATGCCAAGTCTTCCTGTCCCATGCCATCCGCTCAAGTTCTTTAAATAAATATTAGACAAACATAAAGGTATGTTTTCAGGCACTCGTAAGAAATAAAGAAGTAGAAAACTAAACAGAAAAACAACAGACGTGAGTGGCTTACCCAGGACCTTCCGTGCGACAACCCCGCCTAGCTATGCAAGCGAATCACACTATCCTCCCTGCCATCTAGGCATCACCATAATAAATTATGGGCTCAAGTTCTTTCCATGTTTTCCTCATCATTTTCACTTCTGTATCCAGCTCTCTTTTCCATGTGTTTTTTTGGTCTACCTCTGCCTCTCTTTCCCTGTGGATTCCAGAACAAGGACTGCCTTGTAATGCTATCAACAGGTCTCCTCAATGTGTGTCCTCTCCATCGCCAGCATCTTCTTCTCAGATCTTGTTCCACTGGCACTTGTCTGGTTCTTGTCATCAATTCCACATCTGTGACTTTGCTATACCATTTCAGTCCTTCTTTTCTACGCAAGCACCCGTTTATAAAAGTCTGTAGCTTTTACAGGACAGAAAGACTTGGCATAAATTTGTTGAAGGCCTATGCTCCTTGGGGAGCTAAAGAGAGATGAATGAATGATGACATCAATAAAATAAATACAAACCAGAATACCATCTTCACTTAAAAGAACAAAAAAAAATTTACTATCAACAAACTGATTTTTTTTCCCTTCTATCTTTATTCTTAAAAATCCCCTAGGCAATGCAAATCCTATTATCACAAACTGATTAATAAACATTACTACAGACAGTTCAAATGAAAAAAATGTTTAAGGGATGGAGCTGCAGTGAAATGTTATTTTCATAAATAATTGCAGGATTTGCAAGACACACTTGATAACTGACTAGTTTTTAGAATATACTTGTTATAGTTAAAAGGTATACTTAAAGAAACTAGTTTTACAAATATACTTGTTATAGTTAAAAGGTATACTTAAAGTAACTAGTTTTACAAATATACTTGCTATAGTTAAAAGATAATTAAATAATGGCAAATAGCTCCACAATTATACTTGCTACAGTTAAAAGATACTTAATAATGGCAAAACAGCTCCACAAATATACTCGCTGCAGTTACAAGATAATTATACAAAAACTTGCTTTACAAATATACTTTCTGTAGTTAAAAGATAGTTAATAATGGCAACATAGTTTCACAAATATATTTGCTATAGTTAACAGATACTTAATGACGGTAAACTAATTTATAAATATACTTGCTATAGTTAAAACTATAGTTAAAAAGATAATTAATGATGATAAACTAGTTTTACACACACACTTCCTACAGTTAGAAGACACTTTTCGACTAACTAGTTATATAAGAATATTTGTAATAATTAAAAAAAACATTTATTGATGGTTGAATGGTTTTAAAAATATACTTGATAGTAAAGACACTTCTTTAATTAAGGTACAACTGCTGATGGCTGATTAGTTTTACTACAACCATATTTCCTGCCATATTAGATGCACCCACCCCCCTCCCTTTCCCAAGAAATCTATCTAAAAAAATCACCCTTTTATCATGGCTATCATCAACAAACATACTGTTATCTCTTGTATGTAATCTCTCAGATGATTAAAACTATTTTGGGTTAAGTAGTTTGACATAATACATGCAATAAAATCTGTTATTTAAAAATGATACAAGCAATATTAAATGTTCACTACAATAAATAAGTTCTGCTAATGTTATCAGGGTGGAGTGGGTTCAATTTCCAGTGCAGACTGAAAAAGACAACAGGAGGCTGATACTTGGGAGTGATGACCCAAGTGGGCTAGCTAGTAGCTCCCCTTCGAGTGTAAAGGAGATTAAAGAGCCTAAACACTTGTCAAACTGGGGTAACCCTTCTGATGATCGGATTACCTCCTGTTGTAACCCTATGTATAGACTTTCCTATCATATTATATTTTTCCACAAAAAAATATCTAGTTAAAATTATGGGTGCATCTTTTACCCAGGTGCATCGTAAATGTTGGGAAATACAGTATACTGGTAAAAGGACACTCTTCTTGTTTTCTGGCCAGTTTGGAGATATACTTTTTAATAATTAAAAAATCTAAAATATATGTTAAAAGATAAATTTATTAAAGAGCAATTAGTTTTCTTTAATGCGCTACTAAAAGCTAAATGATATATCTCACGAATGAATAAATTGCACAGTTTGTGTATAACTTGATGACTGGATAGATTGCACAATCAATGTATAATCCAATGACTAAAGAGATTGCACAATCAATGTATAAAGTACAAAATGTCAAGCCATACTGTAAAATATTAAATATATCATAAATGTATATAAATATTTTGAAAAACATAGAGAATTTGTACATATTAAATACTAATTAAAAAAAAAAACAAGTTCCGAATCACAATAAGACACGGTAATATTACACGAAAGCAGCCCCAGACAAAAGTACATGAGTAAATTAAAAGGCAAATTTTTCCAATGGCATTCAAAGTCATGGGAACAAATGTGTCCTGGAACCATAAATCAAGGCTTGTGTTTAGTTTTGAGAAATTTATTTAAAATATTGACTCAGGTAGGTAAAAAACCAAACAATATTTTGAGAATTTGAAACAAAAACATATTAGCTTTGATATCAAGCAGTACAGCGTATAGATGTCAAAAATGATCTTAAATTATGTGGGGTAAGTTATAAATTATTCATATTAAACTGAACTTTTAAAATTTCACTTGCAATCTTGAAAAAATATATTTCATGTAAAGAGTTGCAGAAAAAAAAAAGTGTGTTAATGGATCTGTTTGTGAAAAAGAATGAAATGTAGCCACAAAATCAACTATAAATCAGCTTGCTTGCCTTTTGAGAAAATTAAAAACATATTTTGAATGACGTGAAAATTTAGATTTTCTCCTTCTTTTCTTTCAAATGACATATGCATGAAAAATGTATCTTAAATGTAAATCAAGGATTCCTCAGCAATAGAGAGGTTGATAAGAAAACGAAGATGGCTGTATACCGCTCCACCTATGTCCCAGTCTTGACATATGGATGCGAGTCATGGGCAATGACTACAACCCATAAAAGCCAGATCCAAACCTCAGAAATGAGGTATCTGAGGAAGGTGGTTGAAGTAACAAGAAGAGACATGGTCCGCAACCAGACGATACATCAAGGCCTAAAATCCCACTCCCTGCAGACCCAAGTAGAACAGTCCCAACTAAGATGGTTTGGCCATGTCTGCAGAATGGGAGAAGATCAGCTACCACGACAAGCATGGGAAACAAAGAGCCAGGGATCCAGGACGACCCAGAGTCTGCTGGGAGGACAACATTAGACAATCTTTGAAGCACAGAGGACTAGAATGGAACCAGGCCAGGAGGAAGACAGCCGATAGGATAGTCTGGCGCTCTCTCTTCCAAACCTCTACACCTCATGGTAGAAGGGGAACGACTAAGTAAGTAAGTAAGAAAATTTAGATTTTCTCCTTCTTTTCTTTCAAATGACATGCATGAAAAGTGTATCTTTAATGTAATTAACATGTTTGTAAACTTAGTCAAAGATTTCAAAATTATTTATAAAATCCATTTCTTGTGACTTAACTCTTACAATCCGGCAAGCCCCGTGAAGTGACGCGGGTTTAGTACCAATTTTACGGCTCGCCCCGTAAAGTGGCGCGCAACGGTAATGATAGCTAAACTTGCGCGTAAAAACGCAGTTTTAGCTCCCGTATAGTAAAAGTTAATATTCAAAATATACTTCCTTCAAACTAAGAAATTTTTCACCACACTATCTAATCTAAATTTTTTATATTTTTTTTTCAATCTTTGTGAGAATGACATTTTTGTGATGATGCACCACAAGTAGATCATTAATTTTTTTTTTCCAACTATTAACCCACCCATTATCAAAGCATACAAGGTGGGAGTACAGACCATTTAAAGAAACACTGCCTTGTTCTGCTCCAAAATTAAAAATAAATACTTATACATTCACTATTTAATAAATATCTGATACAAACTAAACAATATATTTTGGATTTATAGAGGAGGAATGTAAAATGAGATTCCAAGTATGAGCATTATTGACTTGAGAGTTTCAACTGAAAGACAAATTAAAAAAGAAATGATCTAAAATACATAATTAGATTACTAAAAACTTATCTCAGATCAGATGCCACTTCCATATCGAAGGTCGGCGGCAGTGGATCTCCAACATATTCTGTCTCTTGTCCTGATAGTACACTCTGATAGACTCTGTCCTGAACATCTCTTGATGTTATCTTCCCACTTATAGCGTTTGCATGTTTGCCTTCAGCTCTGTCTTCCATTATTGTTTTCAACAAGATGTTGTCTTTTTATATGGCCAAAATATTTTGTATGCCTAACTTTGGCCTTATTTATTATTTCTCTTTTCATACCTAGTTTTTCTAGGACTTCTTTATTTGTTTTCTCCTCGTTCCATGAAATGCTCCACATTTTTCTATATATCTACATCTTAAGGGCCTTAAGTCTTTCTATACCATAAAGTAATGATCAGTATAAATAACACTTGATGACTATCATTTTTATGCCATGAAGAATTCTGCACTTCAGGTCTTCTTATGTTTTCTGAAAAATCAAAAGAAAGCAAAAAATAAAAATCTTCAACTCAAATGTCACGGCAGTTTTACTGTATGGCTCAGAAACATGGAGAACAATTAAAAACAACAACCAGGAAGCTAGACTTTCATTAATGGTTACTTGCACAGAACAGAATGGTATGACAGAATCAACAGTGTGAAAATGATGGAAAGAACCAGACAAATTACAATGCGTCGCATCAATACTGCTTTATTCTATCTCCACTTTTGACCAAAATTGACCTGAGGTCATTGTTTGATATAAAATAGTTGAATCTATCATCTTACACAAGATCTGAACACTTTGGATCATCATGAAAAATGTCATTTATATCGTTTTATATCCTTCTTTGCAACTCATCATCATCTCAACCCATAACCCATCATGGGTCGTAGGGGTGCCGTGGTGGAAGCATCAGCAGACAGGGTCCTCCACTGCTCTCTATCCTCAGCAATGCATACAAGAGTGGAAAAACCGTGCCCAGGATTTTCTTTGCCTTCCTCTTCTCCGTTAACCTTCGAATGTTCCCTGGAGGATCGTTTTTGAAAGGGAGTCATCACGAGTTACATGCCCAAACCTTCGCAACTACTAACCCAAAAACTTGAAACACATTTTTCTCAAAACAAGCTGAAGTGGAGATGGAATAAAGCAGTATTAAGACGACGAATGGAATAAGAGCTGGGGAAAGACAATGGCGAAGGATATGACATAAATTAAGAAAACCAAATGACAGCATTCCAAGGCAGGCCTTGTTCTGGAATCTCCAGGTTAAGAGACATAGAGGGAGACCCAAAAAAAAAAAAAAAGACAAAGAAAGGAACTGGAGACAGACATGAAAGGGATAAAGGACAGGCAGGCTTGGCATGATGAATTACTTGAAGGCTTATGCTCCACAGTGAGCTGAAGGATAAATAGAGAATGAATATTATCTATAGACTGCATGTCTGTGCTGGTTTTGGTAGCTATATGACATAGGAAATCATTTACTGAAAGAATCTGCCTGGTAAACTAATTTTTTTTGGTTCTTTCTGGTTTTGGTAGTTATATGACAAATGAATTCTTTTCTTGAAAGAGATAATCTACCTGTTCAATTCTTGTGAGCTGGTGAATTTTTTTTTTTTTTTAAACATAACTTTAAAAAAAAAAATTGTGTTTGTTCTTGCTGGCTTCATTAGTTATATAACAAATGACATCTTTTCTTGAAGTGACAATGTGCCTGTTCAAGTCTTGGCTGAGCAAGAGAATTTTTTTTTTTTAACATAAACTTTTTAAAAACATGTTTGTTCTTGCTGGATTTGCTAGTTATATGAAAAATGACATCTTTTCTTGAAAGAGATAATGTGCCTGTTCAATTCTTGGCTGAGCTGGTAAAATTTAATTAAAAAAACTTGTGCTTTTTGTTGTTTTTGTTCTCGTCATTATCAGCTGAGGCCACAAAGGCATCTCTCTCACAGTAAATATACTGTTACTGTAGGCCACTTCAAAAAAGGCTAAACAGAGGGGTTGTATAATAATTTGTCAACATAAAAACATTTCAGTGTAACCAATGAGGTAGCATTTATGCAAAAAACATTATTACTGTACTGCAACATAAAAGCGGTCAGGTTTTGCTGGCACAACAAACCAATTCAAGTGGGTGCTGTCATCAAAAAAGAAACAACAAAAATGTCACAAAAAGGCAAAAAAAAAAGTGTTACGCAGTTTGCAGAAATAACCACTTAGCACTCCAAGCAATACCACAAATTATTAATGAACATAGATATAGTAACATTAAAAAAACAAACAAATAAACAACATAATTTTGATCATGCACAGAGGATGTATAAACAGCATTTTCTTTTAACAATCCAGTAAATCCCCAAAAAAGCTCAGGAAAATATCATCATAAGGCTGTTAAAACAATACAAGTTAGTGGTTCCATTTTCTTTGTCTTGTTGTCCCTTTCTGCTCTGCACCGTAAGCTTTTCCTATCAAATACAATTGACATGCTAGCCCCCAGCATTCCAATTTCATTTTTATTTTTTAATATAATCCTACCCTGCCAATCCCTAAAGCCTGACCCATGCTCATATATTGAAACCTTAACACAGGGACTATATATATCACCAGCTTGGACTCCTAAATCATAAATGTTATAAACACATTGCACGTAATGAAAATATTACTCTTGTCAATTCCTAAAGCCTGGCCCATGCTCGTATGCTGAAACCTTAACATAGGGACTTTACATATGCCAGCTAGGACTCCTAAATCATAAATGTTATAAACACATTGCACGTAACGAAAATATTACTCTTGTCAATTCATAAAGCCTGGCCCATGCTCATATGCTGAAATCTTAACATAGGGACTTTACATATGCCAGCTAGGACTCCTAAATCATAAATGTTATAAACACATTGCACGTAACGAAAATATTATTCTTGTCAATTCCTAAAGCCTGGCCCATGCTCATATACTGAAACCTTAACACAGGGACTATACATATGCCAGCTTGGACTCCTAAATCATAAATTCTATAAACACTTTGCATGTAATGAAAATAGTATTTTATGAGGCATTCCTTAAACAGTATCCAGAAACAAGATCACAAAAATTATCTATTCATTTGCATCCAGCTGGTCTGAACATAAGGGTAGTTGTGATATTATGTTTTATATCCAGATGAGTGGGACACAGGAGCAACATATTTTTTCTTGAAATTGTGCTATTGGACAAATAATAGGATAGAAAAAGGTTAAGGAGTATAAGACCTTCACTATAATTTGGCTTCCTTGCAGGAAGCCTGCAAAGCACTTAATGTACTTTCTGCAGTGGTAGTTGCACTTTGTTGTATATGATGAGGTTACTAGTCCCATGCAAAACCCTCCTTAGTCACCTTTAAAAAAAAATGCTAATTAAGGCACAGCTGTCTCTTTCTTTGCTCCTCAGTACAGTGACCCAGGATCCATTCAGGCAAGAGGCACCACAAATATATCTGACCATGTTCAGCCCCAATCAGCTTCAACACTTCAAGGATACTTCTTCATCTTCTTCGTACACTCTCAGACGTCAACTTGAATATGTTCAAAGAAAGCAGTGGTCAGTTTGAGGCTATTTCTATCTCCATAGAGCTTTTTTAGGAATGGTACTGGTGACGGTCACATATGCTTTGTCTGTTCCTCATATGTTGGGCATCTTTGAAGCAGATGTTCAGCAGTCATTTTATCAGTGCCACAGTCACACTCATCAGTAGTTCCTATCGTTAGCTTGTTGAAATTTCAAGGATAATCTTTATGGTTCAATCAACCAAGAATTTCCAACACGTTTTTGACAAACTCCACTCTGTACTTGGATCCTTTACTTATATTCCTAGCTACTAAGCTCTTTTTCTGTTCCCTCAACTCCTAGTAGGGCTTGATGCACAGACAAATGTTCATACTTGGTAACCTGTCTTGCACAAGCTAGCAAAGTTCATGTGAGATATGTTCTGTTCCTTCTCTTTGGTTCTCCTCCATGTTTCAAAGGGCTTTCCAGTTAGGTTTCCAACTAAGGGTCAAGAGAGAGCATCAGTTGTTATGCACTCTTAACTCCTACCCTAAATATCTGATTCTAACTCTCTCTCTCTCTCTTTTTTTAAAATTTTGTCAATGATGTTGCTAGGCGTTGCATTTAATAATGTGTACATTCAGTTTCACAGCCTTTCCTATCTAAGCAAGCTTGAAAAACATAACTAGAAACTACACTCAGCACAGGATCAGCTAAAAGTTCTTAAGACCATATATAACAACAATTTCAAAAATTCTAACATGGTTAAAAACATTTTTAAAAGTTACATTTTTTAAAGCACTAAACTGTTCCAAGTTCCAATAATCAGAATTGATCACAGTAATCTGTTTTTATGAAAAAGTAAGAAGTTTATAATTTAAACATTCCATTAAACATGAGCTGTGTAGTTTACAATTTTAACAATCTATTAAACATGAGCTATTTCAGCATTTTATCCCTGCAGTTAAAATAAATTATTTAAAAAAATTACAAACTGGACAGGAATTGGGGTTCATGAGTCTTTTCACTACACATGATCATAAAATTTAAGAGACATTCGAATTCACAATTTTGGAATTGAATTCGACAAAATGTTTACATGTATAGCTAAAGCTGTAAGATCTGACCATTGAAAACACAATCGAGATCTGCGAGTCTTCTTAACTGTTATTTGTCACAACAACAACAACAACAATCAAGCTTGTGTTATCATGTCTACATTTCAGAAAATCATGCGAATATTAAATTGGACTGAAGACATGATTTGATTTTTGTCCTGTAAATGATGATCTCGCAATCTTAAAATATACTTGAATCTGTTAAAATGTATCACAAATGTTGATTCATAGTAACACATTTTTATACACGGAAAACCACAATGAAATGGAGGCTGTGGATCTTAATATGTCTAAAATTATTTGTTATTCTTAAGTCAATTTTGTTTTTAATGCACCATTGACCGTTAAGAAATGAGTCTAAGATTCAACTTAGAATGATTCTTACTGTAAATACATTTTCTGTTTTGGTTTCTGTACTCTTCCCATCAATTCTTTTAATTCCCACACTGTGTTCTAATTTGTTAATTTGGAATAATGTCATAAATTTCTATCTTAAGATTTTAAAACATAAAAAAAAAAAAAAACTAAATCAATTTATGACAAGATGCTCTAAAAGTTTTCAAAACCACTGAAAGCACATCTCAAAAGACCAATAGAAAGATGCATATATGGTTACACTCAACATTTTAACAGTTAAATAACAATATACAGTAAACAATTCAATATGGAATGAATCTCGCTGTAAATATATTTATATTTGAGACAGGAAACTGAAACATAAAATGAGTATAAATGAACTACTTAATATTTAGTAAGATAGAAAACTAAACAACGAAATGAACACTTGTATATATAAATCTGAATATGATTGGGGGAAAAAAAAGGCAGTCAATGCTTAGAAATTGCACAGATTCTTGACATTAGCATGTCACTTAACCCAAAGATGCAGACTGTGGATGGGAGATTTACATATACAACAAACTGTACTGCCTCATTCTAGCAGATGGGTTAAGAATCCTTGATTAGACTCTCTGCTCAAAAAGTGTGACATGAATTCAAACTCACTTTTTTCTAAAAATAAATAATAAAGGTGCAATAGTAATGATCCAAGTATGATAACAAGTATTGAAACTACTGCATGATGGAGGACACGACTTCTGGTGATCAAATGATTCTAGGCAGTGCTTTGTTGACCTTTTCTTTAAAATACATTTAAAATATTGTTAACATTACTGATCTGAAAAAAAAAAAAAAATAACAACAAACACAACAAAAACAATCAAAATGTTGTCCAGGTCCGCATCCTTGAATCTGATATGATCAGGGACAGCCGTGTTTCAGATAAGATTTTTTTAGTTTCCAGATGTCACCCAAAATGTGTTTGAAAGTTGCCCACAAGTAAGTAGCCCAGTTGAAATTGAATACCGTGGGATGTGTATCATCATTAGCCCAAATTTCTAATTTTACGCATTCTAAGTAAAATAACAATTCGACTACAGATTTATAATACATAAGTTGGAAGTTTATTGTTCTTTATTTTTATTGTATGATGTTATCTTGCAATTTTTTTTCTGAATCGGATTTATTATGTATCAAAAAGGTTGGGAAAGGGGTAGAGTTAATGTTAGTCAGTATCTTTGTTTATATGCGTTCTAACTGTTGACGATGAAACTGCAAATCATGTGAAGCATTGTGATAGGCCTATATGTAGATTACTACGGTCATTGTTGTTTTTGTTTTTTTTTAGTCTGATATGAGTGTTTTTTGCATTATATTATTCATGTATAAGCTGGAGACAAGGGTAGGTTTAGGGTTAAGTTTAGCGTTAGTTAATATATTTCTTGATATGCATTGTAGGGATAGGTGTCAAGATGTGAAATCGCGAACCTGAGCTTCACAAAACCTTCTGGTTAAATTAGTACGAAATTGATTACACGCATACGTACTGGTTATTGTGTGCTGTTTGTTTTGGTCATGACTTCTAGTCAAATGTGTGATTTATAATTTTGAATTTCTCATTTGCTGGAAAAATTGTTATTGACCATGTTTGTCAGTAATGCATTGGATTTTTTATTTTTTCTAAGACTGGAGCAAAACGGACAGAAAAGTATGCTTGATTTTTTAATGAGACAAGATTTAAAAATGCCGAAAGTGTGTTTACAGCTTTCTTGGAGGATTTTAACAAAAGTGTACATACCATTAACTCAGGATGAGGGCAATGAGTAATAAGCAGTAAGTTTATAGGGTTGTTTTGTGTACTGTTAGCCATGCTTGTTTGTCGCATGTTATTATTTATGATAGAATAATGTGAATGTATTCATATCGCAGGAATGCGAGTAATCGTCGATGTTTACGGTTATATAGTAATCGTAATAGTATAATCAGGAAGCAGATGAGAGCACATGGGCTGCAAATTGGCACATGCACAAAATGTCGGAGCTTACAGTCATCTGCTAATGGCAATGGTGTATGGCGAGTAATGACTGCTGGCAAAAAGTACATTAAGTGCGATAAACCTAGCTCGGACAGTTGTCGATTCAGTGGCTAATTAAGCCAGCCACATCGTTAGGGTTGGGATTAGAGCTGGGTATAGATTTAGGAATGCTTAACCTAACATAAACTCTACTGCTACTGTAACGACACGGCCGACTTAATTGGCTGCCAGGTCGTTAGAAGTTTGAGCAAAATGGAAGACACATCCCAAAGTGTTCAATTTCAACCAGTAGCCCAAAGTCACCCAAAAGTCGGCCAAAAAAAAACTTAAGG
Source organism: Oreohelix idahoensis (assembly GCA_024509875.1). Taxonomy (NCBI): domain Eukaryota; kingdom Metazoa; phylum Mollusca; class Gastropoda; order Stylommatophora; family Oreohelicidae; genus Oreohelix; species Oreohelix idahoensis. Next base: position 52,540 of record JAMPIV010013761.1, on the reverse strand, counting down.
TGTTCAGAATATTTTAGTTTTTGGGTTTTCGGATTCATGGATACAGACCTGTAGATCAAAATATGTTTTCAGGAGACACAGAAAAAATGTATTCCCTCAAACCTACTCTCCATCAATCACAATAGGGTAAGCCCAAAGTCACCCAAAAGTCGACCTAAAAAACTTATTTTGGTTTTCAGGTTTTCGGATTCATGGATGCAAACCTGCACATCAAAATATGTTTTCAGGAGACACAGAAAAAATGTATTCCCTCAAACATACTCTCCATCAATCATATTAAGGTAAGCTTTAAAGCTGGATCAACTTAGTGTAAAGGATCTACCAGACTGTATCAGATCTTTCAATTTTATTCAACATGATCAAAATATTATACAGTCTTGAACTGTTTAACATTCTAAATGACAAGTACACAATGTATGCTGTAAGTACTGACATGCCATGGCAGTATACATACATATACTGGTTTTTTTTTGTGTGAGTGTGGTATGCTCACACGTCTTGTAGCTTAAAATTACATATAGGCTGCATGTATCCAAATTTCAAATGCTGCGAAACCTGGAAACAGATAATATTTTATTCAGGTAGATCTTTAAAGAACTCAGCGTTTCTAATGTAGATCGCCACAGCTCCTGGGCTGCCTGCCACTAACTTTGAGATTTTCCTATTTCTTGAGACAGTACATTAAAAAAAACAGACTGCTAACATATGGAAAATGCGCATGCTCATTAAATCAATATTACACTTATGTGGTCAAGGAATCTGTGAAAATAAGTCATTACAAAATACATACACATACATAAAAAGTTCACCATTCAAAATGGATATATAAATGTGTTACTCTATTGCACTGTATTACATTTTATTACACTTAAACATGGAAATATGGAGCCTGGTCACCAATGGTTATATTACAGCCTTCTCAAGAGTAATTTTGTAGTCAGCTTTTGTCCCAGCATCAACATACAGGGTTTTCTCTTTGCAGTTTTACAACATTTAAATATGCTAGTGATTGGGTCCTGGTCTTCAGGCAGTGGAGGAAAAACAAGACCACTGAACTCCTTCCAAGAATGTTTATAAAAAAGGCAATAATGAAGGCTGAAAACAAGGCAGCTACTTGCCTTTGCAAGATATAACACTGACTGAAAAAAAAATGACAACAACAAAAAAATAGAAAAAAGAAAACCTGGTTCTGGCATATGCATCCAAATGGACTGAACATATGTGAATGGATAATTTAAGTGTCTTTGTGTGCATTAATTAACCGTTAAAATTTTCTCCCATTAGTCTTTCAGAATGTTTTGAATATTTTAGCCAAACAGTAGTCCTTCTATGTTTCCCACGTGTTCCTATAGCAAAGACGGTTATAACAAAATTTTACAAAGTGTCATGCTAAACAAAACCGATGCTTCTTAGTACTGAACACTGATTTTCTACTGGAAATATCAGAGCCGCAGCTCATTTCCTACATAAAATAGAGTTATTATTATTGTTTAACAGAATCAAAATCATTGCACTCCGGACAAACCCATAGGTGCTCAGTCTCCCTCAGTATATGTCGAAGAGTGTGAATGTTTACTGTTCCTGTAGCTCGCTGACTGTATACACGACAGATGCATCCTCTCATACGCCCATCTCCGCTAGCCTTACGTTTGATGTGATATTCCAACAGTCTTAACCTTGATGATTCATCTATTGCAGTGTCATTCTCTAACAGGCGGTTATAGAGTATAGTTTTGTGAAACAAAATCAGGCAAAGCACAATTTGGTCCTGCCCTATTGTTTATTCCACAAAATCTGGAGGCTACCAAAAGTAACCTCTGAACAATTCAACTAACCAAACATCATCGTTACATTTATTCCAAAAGCAAAATTTCAGGATAAATAGACATAGCGAGGCACTGAGTGAAGAAATCGATTCAGTAAATGGTATCAGTACACCGGGCTGCCTTCTTGTCACTGACTACAAGTTTATATTCTACTTTAGGATGTGCAAAGTTGAGAATGCTATACTCAATGCAGCAGGTTCTTTGCACTGCTCTTTATTTGATGATACCATTTATGAGCACACACATTTTCATTCTCACCACTGTAAAGTGTCGATGACGAAAAGAAGCAATTTCCTCTACAAAGTTGCCTGAACATTTTTGTGTGTTGTTCTTTAAGTGTTATGTTAAACAGTGCACATGATCTTGTCCGTTGTTAACAATTCTACTAATATCTTACAAAGACTAAGTTAAACTCTCTTGTATCTTTTCTCCTCATTATCAACTTTCTAAAGAAGTATCCAATGAAAGTGGACGCCTATACAGCCAGAAAATACTCATTAAAAAATCTTAAAGACTTACAAATATATAAATAAATAAATCAAAATAGTATATATGAAATTCCAAATATTCTGACATCCCATTATTGTTTCAATAACTATTAAATATTTGTCGTAAGTGAGCTGTTCCATATTAACATGAACATAAAATGTGTAAGAACCACAACAATATTGCCACTGATGACAAGAGGCAATATTCAATAATAATCATGCATAAAACAGAATTTTTCTCATAAGCTATGACTGCCTTTTGATATCACAATATACATATATAAAACAAAAATAAAAAACAAATGTACAGAAACTGACAATGATCATAATCAATGTTATAATGTAACATATTAAAATGTGAAACCAATTTAAACAAGTATTATCACAGGTCAAATTTTGATCTGCAATGGTTTTTAAAAAAATTTGACTTTACAAATTAAAAAAAAAGTGTAAAAGTATAGAAATGCATTGAGCTCACCTTCAAAATGAATATTTTCCACAGCTGCTGCTAAATGTAATCTTTTTAAAACTGCTGGAATGTTCTTATATCTAGTTCCATAGAACTTACGAAGAGTATTATTTTACCTATCATTGTAAACCCGCTTAGTTTATATGACGTACAGGTTATATATAATGTCAGTATTTTAGTGCAGGCCTGTACATTTTTATCTGAATTGTCAGGAACAGCTGTGCTTAGGAAATCAGATTTTTTAAAATTTCCAGATGTTACCCAAATCATGTTTGAAAATTAGCCCAAAGTCGCACAAAATTTGTGAAAAAAAATTGTCCAAAGCCGCTTAAAGAAATTTTAAATTTTGAGAATATTTCAGTTTTCAGATAAAAGAATACGGGCCTGCACAGGAATAAATTTAAAACACAAATCCTTTTAAAATTGTAAAATTTAACACAAATTTTTTGAATGGTTCCTTCAGCTAAAAAAAAAAAAACTGATAAAGATGCTTCACCCATACTACTGTAGCTGGTTTCTATGCATAAATAAAAAAATTTACATCCATGTCATTTTCACTTCGGCAAAGTATATCACTGGCCTCACTAAATCCAAATTCAAAACAGCAATCCTGTTTTTTTTTTTTTTTTGGTTTTTGTGTGAGAAAATTATTTATCACAGAAACAACATAAATTTTTCTTAAGATGTCAGACCACAAATCTTAAATAAATGGCTAGTAAAAATGAGATGGGCTCACACTGTGCAAAATTTAAACACCTTTTTTTTAAAAAACACCTCAGTGAATAAAATGAAACCATGATTCTTCATATATTTCTGGTTTCTCTGTTTGGCACAGGCCTTCAATAAAAGGCACAGGCTTTTCTCAAATCTTTCCGTCTTAGGCATCCAGCTCCAGCTGTGTGTATGATGTCAGAGGCAATCAAGGACAGTTGGGAATGGCGCAGGCTAAAAATAACAATGAATGAATTCTGGCCAGCCATCCAAAAATGGAATAAGAGACCACGCTTTTCCTTGTGATGAGGTCTATCATGTGAAATTACTGTCACTTGAAGTTTTTCTACAACACATCTAGAAGATAATTAATCTACACAATTATTTAAAATTTACTTTACAACTAATGACTTAGCTCAGATAAACAAATGTACAAAATTCTCAAAATCAAAGCTGAAAAAAAAAAAAATTAGTTTGTCTGCAAATCGCATTTAACTAAGGCCCTCCATATCTTCCCAATATTGCTTTCTTTTATGAAATGAACAGGTAATATTGAGATGAATTAGTGCTTTTAAAAAACAATTTTACTGAATAGTAGTCCAGTCGTTACCACTACTAACAGTATAAAAATATTGTTGTATATGGATAAATCTGTAAAACATTTCATAGTATGATTAGTGTAAAATACGTATTCTTAGTTTTATTATGTTGATCCGATGGAGGTATCATCAAGGTGACTTGATACCAGTTAAATTAAATGAAAGCCAGATGTAAGAAATTTCCAGTCATAATTTCTGTTAAAATATAGAGTATACTCTATCACGATTTGGCTGGTCAGTCAGTTTTTGTGACCTAACAACAAGCCTAGTTTCAAACATGGGAATAAGTTTTATAAACTCAAGTTAACTCTCTATAAACTTGATAACTGTGAAAGTTTACAGTACTCTCCACCACAAATTTATATCTACAGGCGTGTCATTTTTCTTGGCAATAAAAATGTACTTTTCTTTTAGTGATGTCAAACATTTAATTTTCACAAGATCCAAACTCTGAGATCTTCATCTCCAGTGATTCATACGATGTTCTATGTTCTGCCAGATTGTTGTCACTCGTTGCCATCTCTGAAACAGAAAAAAAAAAACAAACACACAAAATTGAATATGTAGTTCTTCAGTGATAACATCAGTCAGTGTATTCTGTTAACTCTTCGCTTCCTAAAAGTGGGCTCTCCACAGGGATCTTAATAAAAAAAACTGAACAAAGTACAAGAGCTGATTCAAAAACTGTTGTTTCAAATGTAAATTCTTGTGTGCTATAAAGAAAAAAACAAAGGGGAGAAAGTTTGTGGCTGCCATACAAGACATCACTAGGTGTGATGGTCAGCTTTGTCAGCCAATGAAAAAAAAAACAAAAGAAGGAAAATTAAAATGTTTGGTGAAAGACACACTGCATTGATAATGTTTTTGATAAAACTGAGACCAACAAAAAACAAAAGAAAAAATTTATATTTATTTGTTGCATACTGCATTAAAAAATTTTTGAATATCTGCCACTGCATTGGAAATTTTTAAAATGTAACATTAAAGATCTTAAATATTTTATTTAACTGCTGACCAAGGTGAACTCACCTCATGGTACTTAGCTACTCCTCATGGTATCCTTTGTTGAATTTGTTGCACAAAAAGATTACGATGCCCAGTACAACAGCCTCACAGATGATACCAATTACTGGCCACAGCCATTCAAGTTTGTCTGTAGAAAATAATATTTATGACTCAGGCTTCCTCCTTTCAATAATGTATACAAGAAAATAATTAGCTACCAGGGGTTCTTCACACATGCACAATATTTTGTAAACAACTAACAATCAAAAGATGAGAAGAAGACAGCACAATATTTTGTAAACAACTAACAATCAAAAGATGAGAAGAAGACAGCACAATATTTTGTAAACAACTAACAATATCTTGTAAACAACTAACAATATCTTGTAAACAACTAACAATATCTTGTAAACAACTAACAATATCTTGTAAACAACTAACAATATCTTGTAAACAACTAACAATCAAAAGATGAGAAGAAGACAGCACAATATTTTGTAAACAACTAACAATATCTTGTAAACAACTAACAATATCTTGTAAACAACTAACAATCAAAAGATGAGAAGAAGACACTGGAGATGGACTGGACTTACACTGAGGAAACCTGTTGACAGCGTTACCAGGCAGTCCTTGTTCTGGAATTCCCAGGGTAAGAGAAGCAGTGATAGACCAAAAGAACACATGGAGAAGAGAGCTAGAGACAGAAACAATAATGACGAGGAAGGTATGGGAAGACCTAGAGCCGATGGAACACAACAGGAGAACTTGTCATGTGTTGTGTTGAAGGCCTATGCTCCTTGAGGAGTTGAAGGGTGCTGAATGATGTTTGGTTTGGTTTTAAGGACTATCTTCATAGCACACGGACAACTCCATCAGTGCTCAGATCTCCCCCGTTAGATCACACAAGGAGGATCTCAGCACAGTGCACAAACTCCGTAGCACCGGCGAGAATCCAAATGTGTGTGTATATAGGAATCACACATTTTATAAATATATTTGGTGGGTTGATTTCTAATTTTTAAATTTAGCCAGGGCAGCGGCCTTGTGGCCTACTCTTTACAATTTCCAACTGCCGTGGGATTTTTAATGTGCACTACTTCACAGGGGACCTCCTATTTTTTCGCCCTTATCCGAGAAGGCTAGGCATCTGATCTCACTACCCATGAGACCAGGGGGGAGTATGACATCATTAGGGCCACTGGTTCTGAAAAAATTTCCATAAATTATATTCCCTCAACTGGGAATCGAACCTGGTACCTCTAGAACTTGAAGTGGACGCCAAACCTCTTAGCTACTCCAACCCCTTACTGAATGGTGTTACGAGTCAAGATATTCTTAATATATTATAAAAGCTTAAGAAGACACAGAATTTATTAGACAGTTGAGGCAACCAATGACATACTTTGTGTCACGGTTGAACAGAGTGTGCCACGCCATAATAGGCAAAGCTCCTTTTTTTTTTTAAATAGTTCCCCTATTGGGCAAGTGTTTCAGCCCTTTTATTTCCTTTATACTCTAAAGGGAGGCATGCCCACATAAGTAATGACTTCCAAGTGTCAGCCTCTTGCTGTCTTCTCTGTGTGTGCCTTGTTCCTGTGTCCCGTTAATTTGTAAAACTGATTCCATACCATTTTATTACACTATACTACATTCATCGCTGCTACCCTGTTTTATTTTGTGATAACTGTATCTTGTGCACTTCTCTATTTTCATATTTTTATGTTTGTTCAATATGGCTTATCATCTTGGCAGTAATATAGACAAAGTTGGAGGGACAGACAATGATATCAAAATAAGAATACAAAAAGCAAGAGGAGCTTTCATTGCATTGGGAAACATATGGAGAACAAGAAAAATCAAGTCCAACACAAAAACAAGAATCTTCAACTCAAATGTCAAGTCAGTTCTAATGCATGGCTCTGAGACATGGAGAGCAATAAAAACAACAACCACACAGATACAGACTTTTATAAATGGGTGCTTGCGTAGAATAGAAGGACTGAAATGGTATGACAAAGTCACAAACGTGGAACTGATGACAAGAACCAGACAAATGCCAGTGGAACAAGAGTTGAGAAGAAGATGCTGGTGATGGATAGGACACACATTGAGGAAACCTGTTGATAGCATTACAAGGCAGTCCTTGTTCTGGAGTCCACAGGAAAAGAGCGGCTGAGGTAGATCAAAAAACACATGGAGAAGAGAACTGGATACAGAGGTGAAAATGATGAGGAAAACATGGAAAGAACTTTAGCGGATGGTACAGGACAGGAAGACTTGGCATGTGTTTGTTGAAGGCCTATGCTCCTCTGGGAGCTAAAGGGCACTGAATGATTGAATATGCCATATCAGAAACATTTGATTTCTTCCCTTCATGCCTTTGTCACCCATACATTTTCTCTCATGCCTTCTGGCATATCTCGTACTGCCACTGACACAGTCTTTACTACATACAAGAAAACATGCTTTACATGTCATACTAATTTTCTCAACAACTGTCTTCTTGTTAGAGTTATCCTCAAAGGGTTTCTTTCCCACTTCCATCCATCGGCTGGACTTCCTCTTCCTGCTGAACTGCACCGCATAGAACTAGTTGAGAACAAATGTTCCTTCCAACGTATGAGGTGCGTTATTGCTTTGAATAAATGCCTGCTCATTGACTTGGAACTTTTGAAATCTAACCTAATTCATCAACTAAGCCAACTGACTTCTTCGTGTCCGGTAGCCTTCCCTCTTATCCGTACAATTAGCCATGACACTTATAGGGAGCTTTACACTCAGTTAAGCATGCATACAAAAGAAAAATTGCATAGCTTCAGTCCTCATCCTCCTTCAGTATCCTCTATTCAGTATCTTCTCTCCTGCTCTTGATTTATATATTGCCAACACTTTATATGACATTAATATACATGGAGGCATATCTGGAGTCATTCTTATATGACCACCAGCTATGCAAAATGCTACAATATACATATGTGGAAGTGAACCTCTGTCTGTGAGGCTAATTACACCCTCATTGACTCTTGAAATCATCCACACATTTCCAAGGATTCCCTCTGTGGTGAAACTTGTTGAGAACCCAACACTGCAGACTAAGCTTGGAAAAGTCACCTGAGCCCCAGATATCACTCCCTGGACCTGGTTGACTGAATGCAGGAGGATCTACTATGGAACCAGTGATAGGTGGGGGGAGCTGAGAAGTGGCTCTGTGCAGGATGTGACAATTCCTTGGGAAAGCCCAGAACCAGAGCACAATATTTTATCTCTGCATAGTTGGAGAGCCCCCTTAGATGGCGGGGAATGCACAGCATGCCACAGGTTTCTTACTCCTAGCTTGGGACCAGATGTGACAATCCTTTAAATGCAAGCCAAGCTGGAGAAACTGGATCTCATGACTTCAACTCAGCATGTTTTAGAATGGCAGAAAAGCCACAGGGAAAGCCTAGATCTACAGTGTAGATAATACCAAGGAGTCTTCAACTTGGTATTGGCTGCAAAAGAGCAAAAAGCTCAGCAGCCCTAGTTAAACAACAACAACATGACATTAATCATTTTGCTTTACCCCGCTTACATCGATCTAACCTCACGTCTTCTGAATGGCAGACATTGTCACACCTTAAAAAAACGTGATGACATTATCACCAAACCTGCAGACAAAGGTGGTGCAGTGGTAGTTTGGTGGAAGGACTTGTATATTCAAGAAGGAGTTACAAAGCTTGTCAACACCACCTTCTACTCACCATGTTCTGGTGATGCCACAGTCCGCAATAACCTTACTGTTTATAACTATCCGTGATCTAGTCCACGATGACCTTCTTCCTTCTGGTGCTTTATCTCTTCATATTTTTTACAGTAGTCTAGGTAAGCCTTTCTTTTACATGCTTCCAAACGTGCATAAAATTGATAATCCTGGTAGATTCTTTGATTAAGCCTGTTCTTGTCCCACTAAACGCATTTCTGAATTCCTTGATAGTATTTTCCAACCCTTAGTGGCTAATCTACTTTCTTACTTGAAAAACACTACTCATGCTATTACTATCTTTGATTTGATCAGACTCACGTCTGACCACACTTAGTCTTTTCCTTCTTGATGTTTGTTCACTTTATATTTTATTCCACATTCTGATGGACTTAAGGCACTTAGATTTTTTCTCTACCAATGCAGTGTTCTTACTATTAGCACAAGTCCTCTTCTTCATCTTGCTGAATTGGTTCTTACTCTCATCTCTTTTTTGAATTTTTAATGGCAGATTCTTTAACAAAACCAACGGTGTTGCAACGGGTACCAAAATGGGCCCTAGTTCCGCTTGCCTTTTTATGGGCTACTTTGAAAATTTGCTCTTTCAAAGTTACGATGGGCCGGTACCTGAGTTTTACCGTCGTTATATTGATGATGGTATTGTAGTTACAGACATGTCTGAGGTAGACCTCCATAGATCAATTGACTATGTCGGTAATTTCCATCTTTCCATCAAATTCACTTCTCAAATTTCTACAACTTCAGTGAACTTTCTTGACCTTACTGTCAAAATTAGCCCTACTGGACTTTAAATTTCTGTTTTTTATAAACCCACTAATTCTCATGGTTTCTTTCTTTATTCTTCATCTCACCCTCTGTAAAAATTTCAATCCCTTTTCTCAGCTTCTATGCTTTCATTGAATATCACGATGACGATTTCCATGAACGAGCTCAAGAGATGCTTGAGTTTTTTAATTGATGGCTTTAACCTGAAATATTTTAATCGGATGTTCTTAATCGCATCAGACACGTCACTTGTCAGATGGCGTTAATTGCGAAACTTACAGCTACATCTGGCAGACTCAAACTTGCCTTAACTTTCCATCCTAACTGCTTGGCAGTGAAAAAAAATTATATTTCATCATCTGCATATTCTCCAATCTTATCCTTTACCCGAGAGTTCTTTTGAGATACCCCTTTAGTCGTATTCGTAGGGATAAAAATGTTAAGGATATTCTTGTACACAGCCGCTCGAGAAATGCAAACCCTTCACACTTTGGTACAAAGCCATGCCAACGCCATATACGCAAGAGCTGTCCATTTGTGCTCCAAACTCAAACTGTTTCTTTTCAGAAGGGCAACTATGTCATTAGAGAGTCTTTTACATGTGAATCCAGAAACCTGATTTATGCATCATCTGAAAAAAATGTGGCATTACCTTCTTCTTCTTCTTTGATACTTAGCCGCCGACTGTCAAAGCAGTCAGTGGCCATCACGCCTTGTGGCGTCTTGTAGGGCAACAACAAATTGATTCCACTTTGCTCGGTTGGTGGCCATCCTTCATACAGTGCCCGAACTCTGGTTCATTCTTTGCATCTCAGCCTCCACAGTCCTCCACCAAGTTGTTTTTGCTCGGCCTCTCTTTCGTTTTCCTTCAGGGGTCCATAGCATAGCAGTTCTTGTGATGGCATCGGGGCCTCTTCTGAGGACATGGCCAACCCAGCTCCAGCGACTGCCAGCTATGATGGTGTGCATGTCTTCTTGCTTGCTCCGAATAAGCAGATCTTGGTGATGGTATTCGGCCAAAAGATTAGGAGAATTTTTCTTAGGCATGTTGTGTGAAAAGAGGACAATTTCGACATTTCCTTCTCTGTAACTCTCTAGCATTCCGCACCATAGAGAAGCACAGAAAGCACACAGCTCTGATATATTAATTTTGTGCTTGTGCTGTACTGAGAGGACTTCCAGATGTTGTTTAGACTATAAAAGGCTGTTCTTGCTTTGTTCATTCTGTTGTTGATGTCTTTGCTTGCTCCGCCATCTGGTGTTACTATGCATCCTAGGTATGTGAAGGTGTCTGTCTGTTCCAGTTGCTGATTCCTTGCTGATATGGGCTCAGGGTTGCTCACATTGAGCGTCATGACCTCTGTCTTCTTTAGATTGATGTTTAAGCCCACCTGCTGGCTTTACTTATTAAGTCTATTCGTTTTTTCCTGGATGTGTTGATGTGAATGTGCTAGTAGTGCAATGTCATCTGCATATTCCAGATCTTCCAATGTAGAAAATGTAGTCCATCTTATTCCTCTTGGACTGCCCTCTGTTGTCTAGCGCATCACCCAGTCTATGACTGTTAAAAATAGAGTGATTGATAAGGGGCATCCCTGTCGTACTCCTGTCTTCATCTCAAAGGTTAGGTTGCTCAGCCCTACGCTACATGTAAAGTTGGCATAGAGGCTTTTTATAATTGACACTATGCAGCTTGGAATTCCATGCCCTTAGTATTTTCCATAAACTGTCCCTATGTATACTGTCAAAAGCCTTTTCAAAATCAACTAAATTAATGTACAGCTGTCTTTGCTATTCTGAGCACTGCTCTATAATGTTCCTGATGGTAAATATATGATCTACACATCTTCTGTTCTTTCTAAATCCTGCTTGTTCTTTCCTCAGTTTGTGGTCTACTGCTTTTGAAATTCTCTATATAATTACCCTGCCTAGTATTTTGCTGGGAACTGAGAGAAGAGTGATTCCTCTCCAATTATTGCAGTCTGCAAGATCTCCCTTCTTGGGCAATTTGACAATTATTCCTTTGTTCCACTCTGATGGTGTTGTCCCCGTTTTTCAGACTTGTGCAAATAGTGGTTCTAATAGTTCTGCTGCTACCTCAGGGTCTGTCTTAAATAGCTCTGCATTTAAGTTATTATGGCCAGGAGCTTTTCCATTCTTTAACCCTTTGATTGCTGTGATGATTTCTTCTTTTCGTGGAATGTCTGTATTTACATCTAGATCGTTTTCAGCCTCAGGAACATTCAACTGTGTCTCTGGTGGTTCCTTGTTCAGAGTTTCTCTGAAATGCTCTGCCCATCTTGTTTCCTGTCCCTCTGCTGTCGTGATGAGATTTCCTTGCTTATCTCTTACTAATGTAGTATTGTTTGCACCTCGTTTTCCGCTGATGATTTTAGTTATTTTGTATACTGTGCTTTGTTCATTTCTCAGTGCTGCCTCTTCTGCCTGTCTTGCAAGATCGTCTAAGAAATTCCTTTTGTTGGTTCGGGTTTGGCGTTTAACTTCCTTGTCCAGCTGACTGTACTGTTCGCTATATAGTTGCTTTAACCTGGGGGACTTCGCTTCTGTTTTCTTTCTTTTCATTTCCTTTCTCATAGTTATGGTGTTTAATGTTTCTGGTGTCATCCAGTCTTGCTTCTTCCTTTCCTGGAATCCCAAGCATGATTTGCTGCTTTCCTTATATATTGTTTAAATGGTGTTGAATTTCTGGTCTATATCATCAGTCAATGTCTTTTCCTGACTTTTGGCAAATTGATATCGCTTCTTTATATCAGCCGCAAAAGCTTTTCTGGTAAGGGGGTCCTTCAATTTGCTGATGTCAAACCTTTTCTGTGTAGTTACAGTTGGTCCAGCCGTTCTGAGTTTCACTTTCAGTTTTGCTACTACTAAATGGTGGTGGTATTACCTACATTGGTGAAACTGGTAGACGTTTGGCAGACAGGCTTTGTGAGCACTTAAATGACATTTATCATGGTAAACTTGCATCTGCGGCTCTTCATTTTAATGGACCTGACCATTCACGTAATTCTGATATCCAAATAATCACCATCTGCTCTTGCTTTAGGGATGATCGGACTCACTTTTCCTTGGAGAATCGTCTCATTTTTCAAATGGGTTCTTTCTACTGTGGGACATTCCACATAATTTTGTTTGAATTTGCTATTTAGTGGCTTTCCTCCATTTCAGACTTCTTTATTTCTTCCGTCGCTTTTTCATGACCTTTCTTTTTTTAATAAGCCTGTGTTCTGTTTCGTATCTTTTTTATTGCCCCTACCTCAAAACTTCACTTTCACTGGCGAAACTACGATCGGCATTATTTGATTCCACTGATCTTACAGCTTTGATACTTTTATCAGGACTTGTTTCATCTGTTTTGTTATTTAATTATCTCCTTTTGCTTTTCATTGATTGTTTAATTTCTTGTTTTGATATTTCTTTCTGGTTTGCATTTTTCTTGCGTTATTATTGTTCTTTTTCCACTAATCACCTGTTGTTTACTTTTTCATCAGCTTGTGTAGCTCTTCTTATCTGTTTCACATCCTGTTACGTGGTTGCAGGGTCTACAGTATTTTTCTTTGACCTATCTATTATTCATATCCTTGTCACCTGTTTGTAACTGTGGCGGACGAAGGGTGAACACCCGAAACGTCCCATGTTTCCTGTGTACCACTAATGTGTACATTCCATACCATTTTATTTTTTAATTTATATATTTATTCCAAATTCGTTCCTGATTTTATCCATTCTGTCAACATGTGGCAATTGTTAAATTAAACATTTTGTTGTATATAAATTACTGAATTCATTATCCCATTATGGTTGTTCCAATGCCAGCACGATGCCTTTTGTGGACTTTCAAGGCATTATACAGATGGATAAAACAACAAAAGTAAGAATTATGAAAGATAATGCAATTTTTTTCTTTCTATGTAGACTATGACAAGGCATCTGACAGTCTAGACAGAGAATTAATTTGGAAATTGATGAGGCATTATGGAATCCCCCTGAAGATCATTAACTTAATAAAGAAAACTTATGAAGACAAGATATGCAGAGTTCTTCATGAAGGACAACTTACAGAACCATTTAGGATAAGAACTGGAGTGGGATAGGGATGCCTCTTGCCTCCATTTATTTTCTTACTAGTTATTGACTGGGTTATGAAAACACTGATGTCACAAAACAGAAATGGAATCCAGTGGAATCAGAAATAAACAGCTTGATGATCTTGATTTTGCAGATGACTTGGCTCTTCTGTCCCATAACCATAATCAGATGCAAGACAAAATGAAAATACTCAATGAGAAGTCACAGCAAGTGGGTCTGAAAATACACAGAGAAAAGACAAAGAGGATAAGAATAAATGCAGGAGATGGTAACAAGATTGAGCTTGAAGAAACAACTCAGACAAGATGAAGAATCATACACATATCTTGGCTAAATTATATAACAATAAGCTAGCAGATATTTATGGTAACACATGTATCTTTGATGCAGGGCAACATTCAATATCATCACTAACCTTTAATTCGGATAATGATTGATCATCCTTTAGCCATGTCACATTAAGCAGTGGGTAACCTTTAACCAAGCAGGTCAGATCTAGACCATCATCCTCAACAACATTTTTTGACTTCTCCATATCAAGAATCAAGGGAGCAGCTGAAATGTAAATGTGAAGAACTAATAGAATCCGGAAGGTAAGTGCAATAAAACTGCACCACAACAACAAACATCTGTTGATACATCAGCTGTCATGAAGGAATAAGGCACATGAATTTAAAAAGTAAAGGAAGTCCCACAGCATAAACTAATAGGAGCCGCAGTAGCGCAGTGGTTGGTGCACTGGCTTCCTAGCTCGGTGGTCCATGGTTCGATCCCCAGTTGAGGTGGGATTTTTTAGACCGCAAACAGCTCTTGGGTCAACCCAGATTCATGAATTGGGTACCAGAGCAACTTCAGGGAAGATTAAGGCGGCCGGCGTGATGCTGACCACATTACCTCTAGTGTGGCAATGATCAAGAAAATATGGGCCTAACACTATATTCCCCGTATATGCCTGAATGGGCGTGTAACGGGATCCTTTACCTTTTTTTTACCTTTTACAGCATAAACTGCCATACAGGAGTGGAGTGTTAAAGATTTCACCATACTAGGTCCAGCTTTTCGTTATGAGATGCGGTGACCAAATGCCTTCCTTGCTGCCTTTGCCTTCCTTAATTCAAGAGCATTCAGGTACCCATTTACAGATAGGCAGACTGGAGCATGGCGCTGCAAGGTATTTATCCCAGAACTTGGTAACTGTGTGGCAAGATGAAAGCGCTTTAACTGCTTAGCCAATAGGATGCTCTAAAAAAACTATATAAATGGAGATAACCAGGTGCTAATGATGAGAAGAAATGAAGCAATAAAATACTGAAACAGTGAACAAATAAAACTGAAGAAAAAAAAGAGAAATAAATCAACGGGAAAATGAATAAAATATTTGTGTCCTTGTCATTAAATAAAACAGGTCTACACATTTCGTAATACGCCACATCAAAGCCGTAGTGCATGATAAAAGACAGGAGCAAAGTTTGCAATTGTTAACTTAAAACGGTTTAAAAATGTGATTTTGATCCAAACAACTATACTCAAGACCAAAAGAAACGCACATGGCATAAAATGTTATTTTCAAATATAAGCAACAAACTTAAAATAATGAAATCTGCGCACATGAAGTGTCTGAATGTTTATTAACATTTTCAAATCAATACTCACAATTATTGCCCCCCATGAGATCGCACTTCTGCATATTCTGAAGTACCAACAAAATATTCAACTACACTAAAGTTTGTTCAAACCACAGCGTGAATGTCTTAATATCGGGTGTGTCCCCCCACAGCTCTGGCACATTCTTGAAGATGATTAGGCATCGACCTCACAAGTGTTGAATGGTTTCCATCGGGATGGCATTCCAAGTTCTCTGTAGAGCGTCTCTCAGCTGCCGTTGATTGTGAGGGGCCTGTCGTTGCACATGTCGTCCCAACACGTCCCAAAGATGTTCGATGCAGTTTAGGTCAGGTGAAATGGCAGGCCACTGCATAACTCGAACTCCATTCTGCTGCAAAAATCCCTGAGTAACACGAGTGGAGTGTGGCCTTGCATTGCCCTGTTGAAACACCATTCTGGCGGCGCCTCCGTTAGCTGCCAACAGCGGAAGCAGGTGGGGTCTGAGTACTTCATCCACATACCGCTGGGCAGTTAAGGTGCCGTCGATAAAGATGAGTCTGGACCTGAATCTGTAATTGATGGCAGCCCATACCATCACAGATGGACCACCATAGCGATCTCGTTCAATGACACAGTTGTCTTCGAATCCTTCTCCTGGTCGTCTGTAAATTCGAATTCGGCCGTCGTTGTGGTGGATGCAGAACCGACTTTAGTCGGAAAAGACCATGTCTCGCCAACTTTGATGCCCTAGATAGTCACGGTTGAGAGCCCAGTCCAATCGTGCCTGCCGGTGCTGAGTTTGTGAGGATCTGTCCGGTGTAGGGTCTATGGCATATGAGCTGAGCTTCCCTTAACCTCCTGCGCATGGTTTGACCACTGATGGCGTTGCCACGAGTTCCAATGGTTATTCTGGCTGTGACTACAGCGGGCATGAAGCGGTCTCGCTCATGAGTGCGCCGAATGGCCCTGTCTTGCCTGTATGTCGTAACGCGTGGAGTGCCAGACCGGGGTCGGTCGGCGATGGTCCCTGTTGTTTGGTTTCGATGCAATAGACGATAAATCGAGGTATGGTGAACTTGAAATGCCTGGGACACCTCTCTAACTGATGCTCCACCTCTGAGCATTCCCTCTGCTTGATTACGCTCGTCAATATTCAGTCTAGGCATCGTTTTGCTGTGTGAAATTTTTATGGGTTCTACGTGCATTTTATAGAGAATTGGGTGAACAACAGACAACCAAAAGTCGTGCATGAAAAAATCATGAAATGCACGAACTGTAATGAATTTTTATTCTGAGCGTTTGCTCATCTACGCCGTAAACAACTCACCGCAGCACACATTTTCTACGTGCAGTATCGTCTTGCATTGCTAAAGTTGTGTTTAAAGACGATTTAAACTTGATTTTTTTATTTTATTTGTCTGAAAATCAGAACAATTAATATATGCGTTCCTTTTGGTCTTGAGTAATACATAAGCCACATTTTCTTTCCACAATTATTTCCAACGATGTTCTACTGTGATAGCTTTCTAAAAAAAAAAAAAAAAAACAACACAACAAACAAGAATTCCCACTATAATCAATCTTACTACAGGTCTGTAACCCAGAATCTGAAATGCTCAAGGACAGCCTTGTTTTGGAAATCAGATTTTTTCGGATTTTGCCCAAAGTAGTACATCACCAAAAAATCAGTTAACAAATTGCCTAAATGTCAGCCGAAAAAACTTTTGATTTTCAGTATATTTAAGTTTTTGGGTAACGAACATGTACCAATTTTTTTTTCTTCCAATAAAACAAGTTTTCACTCAAAAACAATGCTTTGATTATATATAATTTATCAGCACCAAATGTTTGCTTATGTAATTTTCTATAACTACATTGTTTTTCTCATACAACAGAAAGGAAATTCTTCATTGAACAAAGTTTCTCATCACAAGCAGTTCTATGATTATATTTGTCTTCATTTTCTCTTTTTTCAAGAAACTATGTCTCCTTGTAACAAACTCTGTGATCATAATTTACTTCTTAAAAATAAAAAAAAAACTACAAACAAAACAACAAACAATTATTCACACTTTTATCATTGCATTTCTTTCTCACTAACAACATTTTTCTCCAAATCAATTCTGATTTTTTTTTCCCTCATAAAACTCTTACCTTTCTTTTTTATTTTATTTTGTTAGTCATATAAATTTCTAAGATATTTCTTCTTATAAAATTATATTTTCTTCTTCTATCAAATAATCTTTTCTTCACATTTACTTCCATGAATCTTTGATCATATATTTTTTCCCCACAAAAACTTGTCCCTTAAGAACAGCAGAAGTTGTCACTATCACCAAATTGTTCTGCAGCATTCATGTTGTCTTAGATTCATAATTTTTCTAGATCCTACTGCCCAAAGACACAGTCAAAACATACAAAAAGTCCTACTCTGCGAACAAAATATGTCCTACAATATGAAGCAGCAGTCTTATAAGACTAATAATATAATAATAGCCCCTTCAGTCATAACTGACTAAGGGAATGAGCCCCTGAGGTGACAGCCCTCAACTGCTTATTTTCCTGGTGTTCCTTTCGATGTTTTCTCCTCTCTTCTGCTTGTTGTGTGAGCTTCTTTTCACCCAAACTGAGGTGGCGCCACAGAGAGCATCGCCACTTGGTGCGATCTGCAGCTTCATCCCCCCAGGTTGCTGGATTTTTGTCTAGTGCCCTCATATCTCTCTTGCACACATCTTTGAATCTCAGCAGCGGTCACCCAACTGTTCTTTTGCCATCTGCTAGTTGTCCGTAGAAGATATCTTTCAGGATGCGACCATCTTCCATGCACCGGACATGGTCAAGCCAGCATAGTCTGCGCTGTCTAAGCAGTGTATACATGCTCTGAAGGCCAGCATGCGACAACACCTCGAGATTTGTCACTTTATCTTTCCACGAAATGCCGAGGATGTGGCGTAGGCACCGTAGATGGAAGGTATTGAGCCTTCTTTCTTGCTTAGCATAGATTGTCCTAGTCTCCCTTCCATATAGAAGTGTGCTGGTGATGCAGGCATTATATACTGCAGCTTTGGTCTTCATTATAGTGGTTAGTGCACTGGCTTCCTAGCTCAGTGGTCTATGGTTCGATCCCCAGATGAGGTGGGATTTTTTTAGACCGCAAACGGCTCCTGGGTCGACCCAGCCCCAACTGGGTACCAGAGCAACTTCTGGGAAGGTTAAAGCGGCCGGCGTGATGCTGACCACATCACCCCTAGTGTGCTGATGGTCAAGAAAATATGGGCCTAACACCATATTCCCAATATGCCTCAATTGGCGTGTAACGGGATCCTTTTTTTCCTTTTGGTCTTCATTGTGAGTTTGGAGTTTCCCCAAACACGCAATGTGAGGCAGGCAAAGGTAGCTGCAGCTTTGTCAAAGTGGCTGTCAATTTCTGTGTCCAGAGAGAGTTTGTCATTGATGGTAGACCCCCAGGTATGTGAAGTGGTGCACCACTGCCAATTCATAGTTATCAATAGTGATAACTGGTGCAGCACCCACATCTTGACTCAGCACATATATGACTAGTAGCCATTCATCCTGTACCAGGAGGTAGCCATACCCGACAAAACAAATTAACGTCAGGGCAAAACAAGCTAACTTAAAGACAAGTAAAAAAAATTGAAAAAGGATATTGGAGTCAGGTTTATACATGAAAAATACATTAGAAACATGGGTTTTTATTTTATTTTAGTAGAAGACATGAGAACACATGGGGGGGAACTAGGGACAGACGTGAAGGGGATGAAGAAGACAACGGAGAGAACTTGAGCTGATGGCATGGGACGGGAAGACTTGGCATAAGTTTGTTGAAGGCCTATGCTCCCTGGGGAGCTGAAATGTTAAAGAATAAGAACGGGGTATTTTGGTATTAACCACAGTCAGAAACAGGTAACAAAGAATATTACTATCGTTAATAATTTTCCATTGCGCTCCATACAAAGCATGGAACTACAGCTGTAGCAAGTCCCCTTGAAGGAAACCTGCACCAAGCAGTCTCATATAAAGTTCATTCGTTCATACTCTTGAAACTGTGGTTTATGTTGTAATTTGTTTTACATGATGAGGTTGCCAGCCCATGTGCACAACCTCATATCAGTTGCCTTGAATGACATACCTTCTTTCTCTACCTCTATACAAGGGTTCCGCAACCCAGGTTCCATAGAACCCTAGGGCTCCACGAGAGGTCGCTAGGGGTTCCGCGAGAGATTGGGATTGAAAAAAAATAAATAAATGTCATTTTTTAAAACTTGATGCGCAGGGCGATGTTAGTGAGTGCAGTGGTGGGCATTGACTAAGCAGCCGTATGTGGCAGTGCACAATAGAACCCTTTTCACTCTTGCTCATACCATATATCATTAGCATCTTGTAGAGTAGAAATATGTGATAAGACATTTAGGCCTACTTGGATAAGGTTAAAAAAAAAAAATCAAGAGGGAAATTTAAAAAAAGGGAAAAACTGACGATTCTTCTACCTACACTACTGACTTGCATTAGAGTTGATATCCTTTGTGGGGAGGGATAACCACACAAAAAAAGAGTAAGGCTAATAAGTTGGCCAAAATAAACAGACCCGCAGAAAAAATAATTCTGTACTCAAAACAGCATTAACAATTATTATTGGATTATTATATTTACAACTTTCTTATCTCGCTAGCATACTGTGAGCTGTAGATATAATAATTGTTTATGCAGGTGTTCCTTGAAACCTGCATATTATTTCAAGGGTTCCTCTAGGATAAAAAGGTTGAGAAAGGCAGCTCTACATAGACCCCTGGAACTACGCAGGGCTAAGAATACAATTACAGGCATACCTCACTCTTTCGACACGTTAGGGACCAGAGCACTGACGAAAGTCAAAAATCGACAAAAGTCGAAGCGTAGCCTTTATTTAGCTTGCAAATGCATTAGGGCCGCCAAAAAACATAAATAACTAACTATATAACACTTGCGCATGCGTGCAACACCTAAATAAACAGAAATAAACATATAAGAATAAAGACAATACAGTAATAAATAAATAAAAATATGTAAATAACATCTTGCTGTGACAGCGCCATCGCCATTTTGTCGGTTGTTCTGTACCTTCTACCACAACATAGCATGTGGCAGCCATTTTTAGGTCACATCTAAAAATAGAACATTAGTAATGCCGCTGAAGGAGTAGCAACCAATCAGAGAAGAGAAGCGTACAGGCTAGCGCGTCAGTTGAAAATTCTTGATCATTCCAATCGCCTGTTGCGGAGAGAGAACAAGCTATTGAGATCTGAAGTTTAATTCAAGCAAGAACATGCCTTGAACTTAAAGTATACGAACACTGTCTGGGTGTTTGGTAGTATTAAATGTTGATCTGTATAAGGCTTTGTGTTGCTTGAATTGCTAAGTCTGCTGCTGAGAGGGTTGCAAGCAACCATTAATTGCAACCCCTGTCAAACGATCCTTAATAAAACATTCTTAGTGCATGGGTCTTGGGTGTGAGGTAGCCACATCCACATAAGTTCGCCTCAACCACACCTAGCCCCTGTCACAAGTGGCGTTGTCGGCAGGATTGACAGACAGCATGCAGTGAAGCAACTCTTCAGTAATCAGAGTAACAACAGCCGAAACAGTAGAACACCCAGTTCAGTGCAAGGCAGGGAACAGGATCATCCAGGTTGTCATTATTTCTAGTCAACTCTACTAGCAACAAGATGGCGGCATGCAGCAGACGTGCTGCTGGTAGACTGGATAACGAAGATGTGGTTGAGGTGGATGACCCTGTAGTGGGGCTGGATTGTCAACCAGAACGAGTACAGTACATCATGGTACCTACTCACAAGAAAGTGCGGTGCTTTGGGAAGCGCACGGGTCCTACGGCCGAGAAATATGTCAGAGAGGTGAGAGCCGCCTGGAGAGTAGGGATGATGAGCAAAGAGGACCAGGCAGATGTTATTTGGGACAGTGTCACCCCGAGTGTCCGCAGGGAGCTGAGGATTCAGTCTGAGGATGACGACACAGAAGCAATGCTACATTCCATTCTTAGGGTGTATGGGGAGCGTCAAATCATCCCAGAGCTAATGGCCATTTTTTACTCCACCCGGCAAGGTGCAAGGGAGTCTCTTTGGGAATTCTCCCATCGCATCCACGAGGTGTTTGAAAGTGTTGTAAGAGCACAAAAACAGAATAATGTCACTCCTTTAGAGCCATCCTTCCTTCGGGACCAGTTTGCTGCTTGTGTGAGAGATGATCTACTAAGAAAGTTTGCAAAGGAAATGATTATCAAAGAGCCTACAGCATCGTTCACGTCAGTGAGGGACTATGCCCTACGGTTTTTAGAGACTGAACCCGCTTCTGGGGCTGGTGTTGCCAGTGTCGAAGTAGTAAATACAGAGACGGTACCAGATACACATGCATTAAACGCAAAAGTGGAGCGGCTGAGAGCAGAGGTGGCTCAATTAGAGGCTAAAATTAATGCGATGTCTCAGGAGCAGGGGAGACGTACCAGGACAGTTCATTGTTTTAGATGCAGAGAACTAGGCCACGTACAGAATCGATGTCCACAGGCATTAAACTAGACCCCTCTGCGGCTGGGAGTCAGGTTACAGAAGGGGAGCAGAATGACTCAAAGATAAAGATGGTTGGTGGTCGACCGGAGTGTGAGGTACTTAAAGCAGGAAAGAAAGTCAAAGGCAGCCAGGAATGTAAGGGTAGCAGGAGGCGACCTAGGGCACAGAGGAAACCTAGGAAAATAAGATGCTTCAATTGTGGAGACTTTTCAGATCACATGGCAGCCAAGTGTCCTCAGGGCCCGCTTCCGAAGCGATGTTTTCAGTGTAAGTCCCCAGGCCATTTGATATCGGTTTGTCCCTCAAATAGCGCTCTCTCTAGGCGTACCGACACCTCTAGGTTGCCGTCACAGTCAAAGTCAAGAGATGGCCGTGGCAACTGTCACTCTAAGGGCGCCAAGAAAAGTGGTTGACATTTAGAGGAGGAGACTCATCTAAAACACGTTGAAGGACATGTTTCCAGGCTACGAGAGGCGCACGTAAGAGCAAAGACACCGTTGCAGAAGTTGGCAGCAGTCTGGAAAGAGAGATGTGACAAGGTGCCATGTTCTATTCCACTACAGGTTGGAGAATTGGTGAGGAAAAGAATGCACTACGCTGAAAGGTCCAAAATTCGTGACATGTGGTCAGAAGAGGAGTACATTGTTGTTTGTGCTCCCACAATGACAGGGGGTCCATATGTCATCCAACGAACAGATAGAGCGAGTCCGAGCATTAGAGTCACTGGCAACGAACTGAGACGAAGTGAAGACAAAGATGATTCTCCAGATTTGGTAGATACGACACTAGGCCTACCTGAAGCACGAGCTTTGCCAGAGGAGACAGACCCTGGGGAGGACGCACATGATTTAACGTCCGAACCAGGCTGGTATACCCTGCAGCCGATAGAGGGTCCTGCCCCGAGACGTTCTGAGAGATTACGACTGAAGCGCCTAGCTTAGTGCAGTTGTCGGGACGACAACAAAATCAGGCGGGAAATATGTGACAGCGCCATCGCCATTTTGTCAGTTGTTCTGTACCTTCTACCACAACATAGCATGTGGCAGCCATTTTTAGGTCACATCTAAAAATAGAACATTAGTAATGCCGCTGAAGGAGTAGCAGCCAATCAGAGAAGAGAAGCGTACAGGCTATCGCGTCAGTTGAAAATTCTTGATCATTCCAATCGCCTGTCGTGGAGAGAGAACAAGCTATTGAGATCTGAAGTCTAATTCAAGCAAGAACATGCCTAGAACTTAAAGTCTACGAACACTGTCTGAGTGTTCGGTAATATTAAATGTCAATCTGTATAAGGCTTTGTGTTGCTTGAATTGCTAAGTCTGCTGCTGAGAGGGTTGCAAGCAACCAATAATTGCAACCACTGTCAAACGATCCTTAATAAAAAATTCTTAGTGCATGGGTCTTGGGTGTGAGGTAGCCACATCAACATAAGTTTACCTCAACCACACCTAGCCCCTGTCACATTACCTTAAAATCATTCTTGAGCAAGTAGATGATGAATATATACAGTATGTACAGTTTTGAATGTTGGTGATTTAGGGGGATTCTAGACTTAGAAAATCAGATGGAGAAAATTGAGGAGGCTCAACTTCAGAACTGGAGGAACTCTTATCTAATTCTTTTAGGAGAAGGGGATTTTGAAGGAGATCTAACAGGGGCTGGGGCTGATGTTGATGGCTCAGAATCTGAAAGGTTAGAGGGAGGGTGACTGAAGTTGGTTGCATCTTGAAGAAGGAGAGCAAGGACGTTTGCCTCATTGATGTCTTCTTCCTTTCCATAAGAAGTTCTCTGTAACAGTCTATTTGGCGTAGCGTTTTTAATTTCCTCTAACACTTTAGCTTTGTTCTTTACAAGTGTGCTAACTGTCGTGTGAGGTAAACCTAGCTTGCGGCCTATTTCAGCATTTGAGATGCATTGTTCATTAACTCTTTAAGTCCCAAAAGCCGATATATCGTACTTCCTTCCAGACTCATTTGACCCAATGAACGTTAAATCGGCTTTCGTATCTTTTGCTCCTTTCTAGAGCTGTTTTCTAATTTTAACAACCCAAAACGTCATTTCTGAAGTACTTTCATTTTAAATACCTCATACAGAAGAAAAAGATGATCAAATCAATCAGAAAGCCACCAACACCAAAGCAGGATGACTACCAAGCTATGAACAGATCAGAACAAATTGTCATTCTGCGCCTCAGAACAGGACACAACCGACTCCGCAGCCACACGTATACAAAATTCAAGATTGGCAATTCAGCCATGTGTACATGTGGACAGGCACCCCAGACTGTGGAGCATGTACTTCAAGATTGCCCCGAATATGATATATTGAGGCAAACCCATTGGCCCAGAGAAACAACACTGAAAGCAAAACTATACGGACCTCTGTATGAACTACAAAAGACAGTGAAGTTTATACAAGAAACAACATTGCAGATATAGACAACATATTTCAAGCGAACGAAAGAAGAAGAAGAATACCTCATATTTATGCATATGAACATTTAAAAATGTTTTTTCCCCAAACAACAACAATAAAAAAGCACTGGGGTGGCCATTTTTGTTTGGGCCAAGCACAGCTTTTTGCTTGGGACTGAAAGATTAGCTCAAGCTTTTCTTGCAAATTGAGAACCTTATGGGTTCTTTTAACTTTGTCACTAATCTTAGGACACATTATGAGTATATTAAAGCACATAAATAAGTAGTATATGGCCTAATCACACAAAAAAGTACAGTATGAATACTGTACAAGTGTCTTATAATCACGATATGAACACTGTCATAATACTGTTATCACAAAAATAACTATGAACTGTTTACAGTATAAACATAAAAATAATATAGTATGAATAATTTGGTTATTTTAATCACAAAAATAAGTAGTATTAATATGTTTAATCACAAATATAAGAGATTCAATGCGGACAACTTAAAAAAACAGTGTGCACCGAACGACTTCTGTTCAAATACTGAACGACGAAAGAAACAAGATGACGCGCGGATGTGACGAAAGAATGAAGCGAGCGACGAAATTTTGAAACGTGGTTATAATTGAAAACCGACGAAACAGCAAAGCGCCGAAACTCGAAGCGACGAAAGTCAAGGTATGCCTGTATTCCATTTTTTATTACGGATAAATAGGATGAAACAATTTACAAAACAAGAGTACTGACCATATTTACACAAAACAAGTGGGTTGACATGATTTACACACACACAAAATACTAAAAAATACAATCTTTATTTAAACATAAAAACACAAGTCACCTAGAGAGAACAATAAGGAGGCATTCAGACAGCAAGAATGTCAGAAGACAGGTCCTAAACAGCAAATGAAAATGTCTACATCTCTAACCTTTGTAGATGACTTCACAATCATAGTATGAGCCAAACTCCCCTGTCACATTGTAGCGTGCAATGTACAAACCAGCATCATTCCGGGCTGGAAAAAAGTAAACACAAAAATGATGATGATAGGAAACTCCATATATAGAATTATAACAGGTGGTAATCTGATCATCAGAACTAGGATATCTGTCATGTTGATGTCATTCTAATTTATGTATAAATAAGTTTTCTAGACTGAGTAGTATGGAGTGTGAGGTTTTGAACCCTGTAGCTGTGCCTCAAGAAGTACTATGCCATTCGACTCCATATATAGAATTATAACAGGAGGTAATCTGATCATCAGAAGTCATATATATATATATATATATAATAATAATAATAGCCCCTTCAGTCATAACTGACTATGGGAATGCGCCCCTGAGGTGACAGCCCTCAGCTGCTTATTTTCCTGGTGCTCCTTTCGACGTTTTCTCCTCACCTCTGCTTCTTGTGTGAGCCTCTCTTCACCCAATCTGAGGTGGCGCCGTAAATAGCATCGCCACTTAGTGCGATCGGCAGCTTCATCCTCCCATGTTGCTGGATCCATGTCCAGTGCCCTCATATCTCTCTTGCACACATCTTTGAACCTCAGCTGTGGTCGCCCAACTGTTCTCTTGCCATCTGCTAATTGTCCGTAGAAGATATCTTTTGGGATGCGACCATCTTCCATGCGGCGAACATGGCCAAGCCAGCGAAGTCTGCGCTGTCTAAGAAGCGTATACATACTTTGAAGGCCAGCACGTGACAACACCTCGACATTTGTCACTTTATCTTTCCACGAGATGCCGAGGATGCGGCGTAGACACCGCAAATGGAAGGTATTGAGCCTTCTTTCTTGCTTAGCATAGGTCGTCCAGGTCTCGCTGCCATATAGGAGTGTACTGGTGACGCAGGCATTATATACCGCAGCTTTGGTCTTCATTGTGAGTTTAGAGTTTCCCCAAACACGCGATGTGAGGCGGGCAAAGGTAGCTGCAGCTTTGCCAATGCGGCTGTCGATTTCTGTATCCAGTGAGAGTTTGTCATTGATGGTAGACCCTAGGTATGTGAAGTGGTGCACCACTGCTAATTCATAGTTATCGATAGTGATAACTGGTGCAGCACCCACATCCTGACTCAGCACATTTGTTTTCTTTAGACTTATTGTGAGGCCAAAGTCCTTGCAGGCTTTAGTGAAGCAATTCATCAAGCTCTGAAGCTCCTGTTGGCTTTGAGTGACGACTGCAGCATCATCAGCGAACAACAAGTCTCTTATAGTGACCCTTCTGATTTTTGTTTTTGCCTTCAGCCTTGAAAGATTAAACAGACGGCCATCTGACCTAGTGTGAAGACATATTCCTTCAGTTGCATCTCTGAATGCATGTTTCAAGAGTAAGGCAAAGAAGATTCCGAAGAGGGTCGGAGCCAGAACACAGCCTTGTTTAACGCCACTTCGTATATCAAAGGGCTGTGACGTGCTTCCAGCATATTGGACTGTTCCCTTCATGCCGTCATGGAATGACTTTATCATTTCCAGAATTTTAGAAGGGCAGCCTATTTTCAGGAGGATTTTAAAGAGTCCATCCCTACTAACCAGGTCGAATGCTTTTGTGAGGTCTATAAAGGCGATATATAATGGTCTTTTCTGCTCTCTTGATTTTTCCTGAAGCTGGCGGAGAGAGAAGATCATGTCTGTTGTTGATCTGCCAGCTCGGAATCCACACTGTGACTCTGGATATATGCGCTCAGCTAACTTGTGTAGTCGCATTAAGATGACTTTGGCAAAAACCTTACCAACAATACTAAGAAGAGAGATGCCTCTGTAGTTATTGCAATCACTTCTGTCTCCTTTATTTTTATACAGTGTTACAATCTTGGCATCTCGCATGTCTTGAGGAATAGTTGTCTCTTCCCAGCACTGGCACAGCATCCTATGCAGGGGATGTAATAGCGTGCTCTTACAGCATTTGATTAAATCAGGAGGAATCCCATCACTGCCTGGTGCTTTGCCAGAGGCCAAGCTATCAATGGCCTTGCTGAGTTCCTCTAATGTTGGTTCGGCATCCAGCTCCTCCATAGTTGGCAGACTGTTGACACCATCAAGGGCTGCAGGCGTAACGGTATTGTCTCTAGCGTAAAGCTCAGAGTAGTGCTCGACCCACCTCTCCATCTGCTTACCCTTATCGGTTAGCTTCTCTCCGCTGATGGTTTTTAGCGGTGCCGTCTTACTTTTATGGGGGCCAAGTGCTTTCTTTATACCGTCATACATTTGTCTAATGTTGCCTGTTTGCGCTGCGATCTGGATGCTCTCACTGAGCTGGAGCCAGTAGTCATTTGCACAGCGTCGAGCAGTTTGTTGAACTTTGCTTCTCGTAGCCCTCAGGATCTGTAGGGTTCTGGCACTCGGTGAACGTTTGTATTCATTCATAGCACTGCGCTTAGCTTCAATGACGGGTGCCATCACATCTGATGAAGCATCAAACCAGTCATTTGACTTTGCTGTTTTCTTACCAAAGGTGGCAAGTGCAGTACTTTGAATGGTGTTCCGTAGATGCTCCCAGTTCTCTGTAATAGTATCACCATGCTGAGAGCTACTGAGCACTTTCTCGAAGGTCGCAGTGAATTGAGCGATCATGAAAGGGTCTGACATCTTGCTGGTATCAATGCGTGGTTTCCCTTCATGTCTGACACGATAGAGTTTTCTTGGTTGTGCTCTGATTTTGCAGCAAACCAAGGAGTGATCTGTATCACAGTCTGCACTATGGTACGAGCGCGTGGAGAGCACAGACCTGAGGAGTGGCCTTCTGACGAGAATCAGGTCAAGTTGGTGCCAGTGCTTGGATCGTGGGTGTCTCCATGACACCTTATGCTGGGGTTTTGTCTGAAAGTAGGTGTTGGTCACGCAGAGGTCATGGTGGACGCACAACTCTAAGAGCCGTTGTCCATTTTCATTCATCTTGCCAATACCAAACCTGCCCAGACATGAAGGCCATGAAACATTATCGGCACCCACTCTAGCGTTAAAGTCACCAAGGAGAACAAGCTGTTCTTGCCTAGGTATGCTTTTGATAATTGCTGTTAGATTCTCGTAGAACTCATCTTTAGCTTCTGAGGCAGAGTACAGAGTAGGAGCATACACACTGACAAGGGTGATGGGACCTGTGCTAGTTTGCAGGCGGAGCGTTAACAGGCGTTCTGATCCATTCTCGCCTGGTTCAACCATTTTAGTTAGCGATTTTTTGACCGCAAAACCTACTCCGTGTTCTCTAGCTTTATTAAGATCTTTCCCTTGCCAATAAAATGTGTAGTCCTTCTCGCTCACCGTTCCAGAGCCCGCCAGGCGCGTTTCCTGAAGTGCAGCTATATCCACCTGAAGTCGTTTAAGCTCATCATTAATTATGGCTGTCTTCCTTACATCGTTTACATCCTGTAGGTTTTCGGATAGTCCAGTCAACATAGTCCGGACGTTCCAGCATCCCAATCTGAGAGTTTGCTTATTTCTGTTTTTTCGATAATTGCTTGGTGCAAAATTTTCTGTCCACAGTTCGGGTTTTACCCTAATCCCCATGCACCCAATGGGGAAAGCAGACAGTGGCGGGACAACACCTTATTGACTGGGGGCTGCCCAGCTTGAAGCGGGCGGTAGCTGTCCAGTGAGATCCTAGAACCTCTCCCACTGTCGGAAGTAGCCCCTGGCGCCATGCCCTACGCCAATTGGGCAAAATGCTTATAACCGGTAACTGCTACTTCCCGTGTTTTGCCGACACCTATAGGGTGAAGCTGGAGTGTCCTCTCCAGGGCGCGAGCTTGGGCACAGTTATATGGAGATCAAGCTGTTGCCCATGCAGCATGTTCCCCCTCTCCACACAGCCGGTAGATCCAAAGGAACGGCAGTAGCCGATACAGTTTGGTACCAGCCATGTCGCAGGAGTTGCCAGAATAATGTCGAATCGACATTAGACTGCCTTAGGGACTCCGACTCCGGATTTATCCTCAGGGTTTACTCCCGAAGCCAATTCCATAAATGGATATTCCCGCAAGGCAGCGGTGGTTTGAATTCAGAGTTCCTTCTCTTAGATAAGCTACCAACCAAGGATCACGAGCCCTATCTGCCCGAAGCTGCTGGTTTTAAGGCGCCAGTCGCTCGCCTTTGCCCCTTCTCCCGTCAGTGGAAACAGTTCCGCCGGGCTCAAATTGAGCCACACGTGAAGGCCGGGAGCTGGACTTGGTTGTCAGAGGCTGTTTGAGGCGCGTGCCATAGAAGTATTTTATCTGCAGTGAGAGCTTATCCTCACTACAACTCCCGGCAATAACAACCTTTGGAACTCATATATATATATATATATATACAAATAAAAAGGAACCAAAACAGGGTAGCAGCAGTGGATGAAATACAATATGTGTAATAAATGAAGAAGTGATAATAGACAAGACTTGAGAAGAAGACGCTGGCGATAGATAGGACACACATTGAGGACACCTGTAGATAGCATTACTAGGCAGTCCTTGTGTCTAGAATCCCCAGAGTAAAAGGGGTAAAGGGAGAACAGGGAACACACGGAGAAGAGAACTGGAGACAGACATAAAGAAGACATGGAAAGACCTTGACCTGATGGCACAGGACAGGAAGACCTGGCATACGTTTGTTGAAGGCCTATGCTCCTTGGGGAGATAAAGGGTGATGATGATGATGACGACATTAGAATGTAGCATAGTCGATGCTTCTCAAGGTAAACCTACTAAGTTCAAAACCCGGTAGTATCACATCTGCAGTTTATATACCTGTAAACAAGTAACTGCCTCAGACCTGAGTTACTGTTATTGCTGATCAGAATCGACATCACTGCACTCTGGGCAAACCCATTGGTGCTCAGTCTCCCTCAGCAAATGTTAAAGGGTATGAATGCTAATTGTTCCTGTTGCACACTGGTTGTATACATGCCGAATGCATCCCCACAAACGTCCATCCCTGCTGGTCCTACGTTTTATGTCAAATTCCAGCAGTCTTAGCCTTGATGATTCATTGATTGCAGTGTCATTTTTTAATAGGTGATCATGAATTGCCCTCAGTATTTCTCTCTTATCCATGTCCAATGCACCCTCTAGCTCTTGAAGCTAGTCTGTCAGTTCTTTCATTGCTGTGTACCCCTGCATGACCAGGTTAGTAGATCCATATCAGTTTTTGAAGATTTGATGCTTCTATGGAGGCTTTCCATTCATGTTGGAGCCATCCATTTTAGACCTTTCGATTGTGAGTCTGATACAATAACTGCCTTTGTTAATAAAGTCTCAGACAGCCATCTTAAGGCAGCAGGAGCTGCATCTACCCCCATTCTCACACTGGAGGTTGTTATCATGTCAGCCCAGCTATGATCCTGAGTTATGGAAGGGAAAGGCAGCGAGAAGGGAATCCTTACCTCCCCTCATAAAGCTGAGACATAGAAAGAGATTTGGTAGATGGCACAGGACAAAGAGGTTTGGCATGAATGTTCTGAAGGTCTATGCTCCTCAGGCAACTAAAAGGTAATGAATGCAGCTCACAAACTCTACTAGAGGCCCAACTGGTGCTCACTTTCTTGAACTCTTGAAAGATCAGCTTTAATAACAGAACTGCACACTGTTTACTTAAAGATGAACAACTTAACTCTTAAACTCCGCTGCAAAATTTTAACCGCGGTGCCGTTTTCACGCTCACAGTGTTGCTTAAGAATTCTCGCTATTAAATGTAGAAACTTAACCATGTAATCTAATCCACATTTTCTAAACCTTAACGGAACTTCCGTCAGTGTATTCGTCCATTTTGATCGAAGTTTTGGTGGCGTGCACATATGTATTTCTTTGTTATCATATTTACTTGCTAGTCAAGTGTGATCCAATTTTGAGAAAAATTGTTTTGTGGCTAGAGAGATATGGCAAGTCATATTCCAACTAATTCTATGCCTTCTAGACGAATGTTTGCATCTAAAGTATTAAGTTTACTTGAAAGTATGATTGAGAGTGACGATGATTTGATGGACAGTGATAGTTTTTCATCAAATGATGGAAGTGTTGCGGCAATGTCAGACACTTCGGTTTCGGGTGACAGAGGGCCATACCTGTCAACCTGTATGAATTTTTCATACAATGTACATATTTTTGATATTTTTAGCAGTGTACGGCCATACAGACTTGTTGTACGGAATTTCCCCCCCTCCCAAAAAAAAAAAAATCGAAAAAAGAAAATTAAAAAAAATTTTTTTATTAAAAAAAATTCTAACAATATTTTCCAGCCCAAGTTTTAAACAAATTTTAATCAGAAAATATTTTCTAGCCCAGGTTTTTGTTTTTAACCAATTTTTTTATTTTTTATTCCGGGAATCTCAGCGTCTGTTTTTAAACTGAGGTCTCTCCCAGCAACCAATCAAATCCTTTTATACCCAACAATTCGGCAAAAACTTTGAATTCTGCCTCAAACACTTTAGGTTTTCAGTGTGACATGATGTATTTTTAAAGTTACCTGTTATCAACCACGCTTGCCACCACACTTCGACGCTATTTTGTTTAAAAACAGCTAAGTACTTATAACTTGGTTAAATATTGCTGTTGTTTTGCTTTGTTGCAATTTAATCGCTGTCTTAATCTTTTCAGTTATATCTTGCCCTTCAATATATTTCCGATAAATTAATGTCATAATATTCTGTTTAGGCCATACATAACTAGAAAAAAAGTATGTTTGCGTTGAGTAGGCCTACTTTATTCCAGCGGTCGAGATTCACTGCTTTATTTTTTAATAAAGTGGCAATCTATTATCACTGGTCTAGGCTACCAACTCTTAAATAATAATTTTGTAAATTTTAGGTGGTACGTTTTTCTTCCTAGATTTGATATTCTGTTCATAATTTGGTTAATTTTTTATTTTATTTTGCTGTTTGCTGTTTGCTTTGCTTCGTTGTATTTTTTGTTTGTTTGTCGTTCTCTTAATCTTTCTAGTTATATTTTGACCATTTAAATATTTCTAATAAATTAATGTCATAATATTCTGTGTCAGCCCTACATAACTAGAAAAAAAGTTTGTTTGCATAAACTTCGCTGCTTTATTTTTCAATAAAAAAATCCACACAGACTGCAGAAGGTCCATGAATGCGGACACACTCACTTCTTTTTTACAGTGTAAGATTAACATTGATACATGCTGTGCAGACTTTAAGCCCACAAATGCAATTCTGCAAAGTGCATGTGTTGATTATAATACAAAACACTGCATCGAAAGAATAGTAACCCACGATCACTAAGTTTTTTATATGTAAAGAACAGCATGGGACTATTAGCATGTTTTAAATCATACTAATTCAAATGCTAATAGATTTGAATGTGCCATTTCTCGTTTTAAAACTGTATTGTGAACAATTTATTAAATTATTTTTTGCGTAAGGATTTTTGGGTGTTTGTAAGGATTTTTTTGGTCCGGTGTACAGGTTTTTGTCTCAGGAGGTTGACAGGTATGGAGGGCGGTGCTCCAGTCTGGCCCGTCGAAAGGTAAGAAAGCTAGGCTTACAACAACACCTGATGACTGGTCACAGGTTGAATCATAAAATAAACATGTAGCCTAAATAAAGTGTGCATAACCTGTAAAAAGCTTCATTTGATATTATTCTAGTTTATGTGCTGGAAAATGACATAACATGGTAATGTGTATATTCTGGAATTTTTTCAGTGTTGTGAATTTTTCAGTGGCCGCAGCATACATTGTTTAAATTCACTAAAGGTTGTCCCACAGCAGATACTGCTGTAGGGGAGTGAAGTGTTAGAAACTTCACTATATTAGGTCCAGCATCGAGAGGTGGAGTGACCAGTTCGCTTCCTTGCTGCCTTTTCCTTCCCTAACTCAAGAGCAAAGTCAGGTATATATTTACAGCTGGGTAGATTGCAGCGTGTTGACACCATGAATCGAACCTGGCACCTATGACGTGAGAAACCAGCACTCTTAAACACTACATCAATCGGACGCTCATAAATGCACTAAATGTGCTAAATTTTGATATATCTAGTGTTGAGTTATTTCAAAAATGAATTACCTTGATGTTGCAAGACTGAATAGTAAGTTTTAATTACTACAACATTAACTGGCGCTCGGTAAGTGCACGTTCAGCTATTAATATTTCAGAGTTTTTAAAATAACATTCAGCATTTTTGTATGTTTACTAACTGCATGTTTGTTAATAATAAAAATCAATTAATAATTACAATTCTCCTTCCATTCCTCTTCATGTTGATGTATAACATGTGCATGTTCAAAGGAAAATTCACAAACAAATTTGGACTGAAAGATGAACACTTCAGTCTTTAAAACTATGCCCCCCCCCCCCCAAAAAAAAAAAATTTAAAAATCTGGCACAGGGTGTAAAATAATTCCGAAAGCAAAAAGTTAAGTGATAAGCACAATCTAAATGAAAATCTGACACTCACTATTGACAGCACTTTGAAATCCAGTCCACAAACAAAAATAAGAATCTTCAACTCAAATGTCAAGTCAGTCCTATTGTATGGCTCTGAAACATGGAGAACAACAAAAACAAGAACCAAAATGCTACACGCTGTCATAAATGGGTGTCAGCGTAGAAAAGGAGGATTAAAATGGTATAACATGGTCACCAATATGGAACTGATGACAAGAACCAGACAAGTACCAGTGGAACAAGAGATGAGATAATGATGCTGGCGATGGACAGGACACACATTGAGCAAACCTGCTGATAGCATTACAAGGCAGTCCTTGTTCTGGAACCCCCAGGGCAAGAGAGACAGAAGTAGACCAAAAAACACATGAAAAAGAGAACTGGAGACAGACATGAAGAAGGCAAGGAAAGAACTTGAGCTGCTGGTACATGACAGAAAGATCTGGCATGTGTTTGTTGAAGGCCTATGCTCCTTGGGGAGCTAAAAGGTACTAATTGATTGATATGAAAATCACTTACTTGCATCAGTAATAACCAAGGTTCTGTTGTCATAACCAGTAAATCTATCATGGTCTTTCAGCTGTGATAAAGCTGTGTTATTTTTCAGCCATTCATTGAACGTTCCCTGTACTCCAGCAGGCCATTCTACAGTGCACGTCAAAGTGGCCGACTTGTTGCCAAAGACATATTCACCCTCCATTTTGTGCTCTAAAAGTGAGACAAGCAGCCAAAGAAACTTAAAAATATAACACATGCTCACATAGCAGAGACTCAAAATGAATAAAAGTGTTTAGTCTTTGCATCAAAAAATAGTCAAAGGCATGGCCACTGACTGCTTTGCCGGTCGTTGGCTAAGGACGGAAGAAGAAGAAGATATACATACATAGTTTTTATACTAAATATATTACCCAGAAATGCTTGTGTTGTCATGTTAACTGCACAGCAAACAACCAGCTAAACAATATAAACCAAATTACCACTCAATCAAAAGGAACAAACTATCAATCATCACACCAAACAACAAAACCAACAAAGGTAATTTTTAAAAAAAACAACAAATAAACTAACAAATCACCAGGAGCAGAACTACCAACAACACAACATTAACCAAACAACTCAGCCACTCAAACCAATGACATAAAGCAACTGGATGAACCAACAGGCACCAAACTACCAACAAACACCTCAAATAACAAAACTAGCAAAAGCAACAAATTAAAAAAAATATCTGCTGTTCTGTTTAAGTTGCCATTCTGACTCATTACTGTACTGTCAAATTAAAATCCATTCCTAATTTAGCTACTCACTCTGCAAGTCATACACCAGCTGTATCTGCTAAACACACAGTTCTAAATCCAATTATTTCACTCCTCTTAGGGCTTTTACAGATGAGCGTTTCTTGCTGCGCATTTCTCGCGCGTGACGAATGAAAGAGTAGGGATTTACAGGCTGCGCAGCCAAGCGAGACTGTCTGTAAATCCCTACTCTTTCATTCGTCACGCGCGAGAAACGCGCAGCAATAAATGCTCGTCTGTAAGAGCCCTTACAGTTAGTAGTAAGTATGGTAGCCCAAAATACCACAGTCACTTATAGTGAAAGAACTGAACACTCAGCAAGATGGTGGACTTGAAAGAATGCTCGAAAAACATATGTCCTGCGTTGCAGGACTGTGGGTCAGTACAGTTGTCTTCCTGGTGCTCCACAATGCAGAAATATGGACCAGAAAGTGCAAAGGAACAAAATATGAGAAGAATAACATAAAATTTGTTTAAATTGCAGCAGATATTTCCATATTTTATCTTTTCTTTTTCTTGGATCCTTAGAATAAAAAAGAAAGTCAGTGGCCATCACGCCTAGTAGCATCTTGTGGGGCAGCAACAAACTGTCCCCATTTTGCTCTGTTGCAGGCCATCCTTCATGCCATGCCCCAACTCTGGTTCATGCTTTGCATCTCAGCCTCCACTGTTCTCTGCCAGGTTGTCTTTGGTCTGCCTGGGGTCCATAACATGGCAGTTCTGGTGATGGTGTCAGGGTCCCTTCTGAGGACATGGCCTACTAGTTCCAGCGTTTGCCTGCAATGATGGTGTGCAAGTCTTTTTGACTGCATCATGTAAGCAGTTCCTGGTTGGAGATGGTATTCGGCAAAAAAAAATTTGATGAATTTTCCTTCAACAGGTTGTGTGGAATGAGGATAATTTGGACATTTCCTTTGTGCATGCGCTAGTCTAGTATGTATAAAGTACACAGACTGGAAACTTAATAAAACTGACCTTCATGCATGTTTGGACCCTTTTTGTACACAATTGAGGCGCTAAGAGAAAAAAAAATTTTTTTCTTGGGACAAACAATTTTTGATTTTAAACATTAAGTTCACTCTCAGGGGAGATGTGAGGGCAAAGGGATCAAGACTCCTTGATCTGCACGAAGGAATAATTTTAAATATTTCTGAAAGCGGCAAACAGAACCATGCTTTGGAAAAAAAAACCACTAAACATTCAAGTCCTAGTCCAGGGTCGGGAACCCTTCCATGACAAAAAGCCAAATATTTAATTTTGTTTCTATTTTAAAAAATTGAAGAGCTGCATGAAAAAAAAAAATCACATGGTATCCCTCATTCAATTATATATATACAGATACATACATACATACATACATGCACGCACGCACGCACGCACGCACGCACGCACACACACACACACACACACACACACACATATATATATGTACAAGGGGATTGACATAAGTCTTGGGCCTGACCATGAAGGAGTCACAGGAGGAAGATGAAACTTGGCACATTTAAAGTTCATCATATTTGCACTGAATGTGTGAAATACGCGTTTGTTTCTTCAATGGGTTTTCCCGCTACGCTGCACGGCGCAATGTACCTTATTGACCGGATCTGCTGCTCCAAAGATTTGACAAAACAATGGAAAAGAAGGAGGCCAGAGCTGTGATAAAATTTCTGATGTTTCAGGGAAAAACACCTACAGAGATACACAGGGAGATGGAACCAGTGTTTCGTGGTTCTTGTCCTTCATATACTTCGGTAAAAAAACTGGTCTCAACAGTTTAAGTGCGGCCGCTCAAATGTTGCTGATCTGCCAAGATCTGGTAGACCAACCTCAGAGTGCAACGATGAAAATGCAACAAGAGTGAAGAAAATCATTGACCAGGATTTAAAAAATGACAATTGTGGAGATAGCTAGTAGAGTAAAACTAAACGAAAGAACAGTTTATAGAATTTTACACAACAGACTGAACATGAGAAAAGTGTGTGCACGCTGGGTTCCACGACTGTTGACACGTGAGCAGAAGCAAACGAGGGCAAATTGCTGTCAACAGTTGCTCAAAAAGTGTCAGTCAAAAAATTTTTTTGGAGACCATGGTGACAGTAGATGAGACTTGGGTACACCATTATGACCCCGAATCCAAAATTGCCAGCATGCAATGGAAAACCCTGGGCTCCCCAACATCTGTCAAGCCGAGGGCGCAGAAATCTGCAGGAAAAGTGATGCTGACTGTTTTTTGGGATGGCAAAGGTGTCCTTTTGAAATTATCTGCCTCGTGGCAACACAGTTAATGGACAGTACTATGCAGATCTTCTCACAAAACTAAGAAAGGTTGTGACCAGGAAACGAGGGATAACGCGCACTCAAAATCTTCCTTTGCTTCAAGACAACGCGCCCTCTCACAAAGCATGGCTTGTGCAGCTAGCAGCCAACGATTTGAATATTGAAATTCTTCCACACCCACCATATTCTCCAGATTTGGCTCTATCAGATTTTTTTCTATTCCCAAATCTTAAAAAACAGCTAAAAGGAAATCATTTTGACAGCGATGAAGAGGTTATACTGGCATGTGATGACTGGTTTAGTTTGAAAAATAGGGTGTTCTACTCCCAAGGTCTTTTCAAGGTCAAGCAGAGATGGCAGAAGTGTGTCAATTCAGACGGTGGCTATACTGAAAAGGAATAAACACTATACAAAATTTCAGCTCTCTGTGATATGTCCTTCATGGTCAGGCCCAAGACTTATGTCAATCCCCTTGTATGTATATATATATATATATATATATATATATATATATATATATATATATATATATATATATATATATATATATATATATATATATATATATATATATATATATATATATATATATATATATATATATATGTCAAGCATGACTGGAGACCCAAGTCATTCAATTGGCTTCTTAATTTGCTTTTGATATAATTCATGTTGGAAAATAATTGTTCACAAAAATACGTTGATCCAAAAATTTAAAGAAGCCCAAATGTAAATTTCTTCAGCTGAACATAGCTTCGGGTAAACAGTTCCAAACATCAAATATGATCTGATCTTGTTTTTTTTTGAGCTCATTTATTTCAGACTACTTGTGTTGTTGTAGTGACAGGGCTGATTTTTGCCTTTAAAGATTTTGAAGCTCATGGACCAGATGTGCAAATTTTGAACGTTACAATGCTTTGTCCTCTAAATCTACAAATTCAAGTTCAAAATCAGCTTGGTCAATTTGAGGAAAGGCTGAAAAATTCAGTTTGGTGATATCTGTTTCAAGAGGTTTTATAAAAAATGACAAGGTTGCCTTTTCTTTTCTAAACTCTTGAAAGCGATCAGCAAATGAAACTGTCATTTTCTCAATAACTTTTTTGAGGAACTTGAGGTCAATGCTACTTTCAGTAGTTTGCATGTTCTTTTAATGCTGAGAAGTGTAATAATTTGCCAGCTTCAATGTCTCTAGCAAACAAAGACAGCTTGTGCTCAAATGAAAACACTTCTTCCAAGAGCAAAATAGCTGTATTGCCCTTTCCTTGGAGTTTTTTATTTAAAATATTCAAGTGAGAAGTCATGTCCAACATGAAGTAGAATTTCTGTAACCAATCAGGGTTTGATAACTCAGAATATTCAAGTTTCTTCTCTTTAAGCCATATCTTTACTTCATTAAGACAAGCAACAAACCTCATCAGAGCCTTGCCTCTTAGTTATCTAGCCACTGTACCTTGTTACGCAAAAGAAGATCAGAGTATTTATGATTGACTTCTTGGAGAAACTCACAAAACAGTCTGTGATTCAGACTCCATTATCTGGTTTACAATCTTGACTACTAATTCCATTACCGTCAACATTTCTTCTGGGAAGGTTTGTGCACAGAGGGCTTCTTGGTGAATAACGCAGTGAAAATAAATCACATCATGGTTAATACCTTTTGTTAATAAAGTAATGAAACCCTTTTCTCTCTCTCTCATGCTCGGAGCTCCATGTGTAGCAACGGATATGATTTTGTTGATATCTATTTCTTTCTTTTGCAAGCATTCAGATACTGCAGTTGCAATATATTCTCCCCGAGTTTGTCCCCTGAGTGGCAGTAGTTCAATCAACTCTGCTTGTGGTCCTTTAGAGTTTACATATCTGCAAATGAGAGCAACTTGTGCAATGTCATCCACATCACATGATTGAGAACATCCTGATGCTGATTTAATGTCACTAAGAGTTAAGTAGCTGAGAGCCAAGAGCCACACGAGATGGCTCAAAGAGCCGCAGTTTCCCAACCCCTGTCCTAGTCAGATATTCTGTGACCTGCTTTTTATACTGAGCATTTAAAAAAGCACTACTGGCTTGTGAGCCTGTCAGAGAAGAATGACTAAAAACACAAAATGGCCCATGAGAAGATGGACTGAGAGAGTGACAGAGATCTAATCTCAAACTAGTAATCAATGCAACCTCATTCAAAATATATCATCATCATCATCATCCTTCAGCCCCCAAGGAGCATAGGTCTTCAACAAACTTATGCCAAGTTCTCCTGTCCCATGTCATCAGGTCAAGGTCTTTCCATGTCTTCTTCATCCCTTTCATGTCTGTCTCCAGTTCTCTTCTCCTTGTGTTCCTTGGTCTACCTCTATGACCTTGGGGATTCCAGAACAAGGAATGCCTGGTAATGCTATCAACTGGTATATGCAGTATATAAAAAAACAGAAGCTTACCTGTTACAAGAGAAAGTCGTATAGTTTTGTTTGTTTCTCCACTGATATTACTGTATTTGCAAACATAATTGCCAGCGTGTTCTTCAGTGAAGTTACTGATGGTCAGGATTTTATGTGTGTCATTCCAGCTGCTTCTGAAATGCACATAGAGTACTGTTTTTAATCACCATCATCATAACCCTTCAGCTCTCCAAGCAGCATAGACCTTCAACAAACTTATGCCACGTCCTCCTGCCCCATGCCACCAGATCAATATCTTGCCATGTCTTCTTCATCCATTCCTTTCTGTCTCCAGTTTTCTTCTCTTGTGTTTTTTTTTTTGTTGTCTCCCTCTACTTTTCTTACCCTGCGGATCCAGGAACAACAACTGCTAGGTAATACTATCAACAAGTTTCCTCAATGTGTTCCTTCCATTGTCAGAATCCTGATCTCATCTCTTGTTCCACTGGTACTCGTCTGGTTCTTGTCATCAGCTCCATGTTGGTGATCTTGTTGAACCATTTCAATCCTTTTATTGTACCCCAGTACTGTATGCATGGAGGCGTATCTGGAGTCATCCTTATGTGACCACCAGCTATGCACAATGCTACAATATACGTACATGGAAGTGAACCTATGTCTATGAGGCTAATTACATCCTCACAGACTCTTTAAATCATCCACACACTTCCCGGGATTCCCCCTGTGGTGAAACTTGTTGAGAACCCAGCATCGCACACTAAGCTTGGAGAAGTCACTTGAGCCCAGACATAATTCTTTGGCTTTGACTTGGTTGACTGCATGCAGAAGGATCTCACTATAGACCCAATGATGGGCAGGGAAGCTGAGAGGTGGCTCTGTGCAGGACGTGACAATTCCATGGGAAAGCCCAGAACTAGAGTACATTATTTTAGCTCTGCATAGTTGGAGAGCCCCTTTGGATGGCAGGAAATGCACAGTATGCCACGCACTTCTTATTCCTAGCTTGGGACCAGATGTGAAGATCCTTTAAATGCAAGCCAAGCTGGAGAAACTGGAGCTCATGACTTCAACTAAACACGTTTCAGAATGGCAGAAACACCACAGGAAAAGCCTAGATCTACAGTGTAGATAATACCAAGGAGTCTTTAACTTGGTATTGGCTGCTAAAGAGCGAGATGCTCAGCAGCCCTTGTTAACTCTTTAAGTCCCAATCGACTTTATAAAGGCTCAGGGGTTAGACGTGCTTGGCCCAATCGACTTTAAAAAGCCTTTAGTATATGTGCCTCTGTTTGAGACTGTTTCTAATTATAACTACCCACAAACCACCCAAAACGTCATTTCCAACTGCACGTCTTTTAAATACCGCACGTGTTTAAGAGTGAACGTGTTTCTGTTTTGAGATATTTATTTTAGATTTTTAAAGCGATTTTTTTAAGCGCATATCCTCCATTTTACCTTGAATAACTAATGATTTTTTTAAGCGCATATCCTCCATTTTACCTTGAATAACTAATCATTTTTCAATGAAAGCTTTTATACTTGTAGCACAAGAGTAAAGTACATCCAATTACCTTCAGTTTCATATACAACAACAAAGTTATTTATGCATATGAACATTTAAAAAAATTATTTCCAAACAACAACAATAAAAACGCACTGGGGTGGCCATTTTTGCTTGGGCCAAACCCACTTTTTTGCTTGGGACTGAAAGAGTTAAACAACAACAACCCATGGACTATTACAAGAGAACTTTTAAGTTTTTCTGGTGTAACTGCAGCAACAAAATCACTTTCTTATGTAGTTAAAGGACATATTGAATCAAAGAATTAACATAAGCCAAACACGGTTATAGCCACAAGAAGTCATGTCTAGATGGGCGTTCTCTGAAGTACTTAACTTTTCTAAAATGCCACATTGTTGTTGTTGTTTAATTAGGACTGCTTAGTTTCTCACTCTTCTGCAGCCAATATCAAGTTGAAGACTCCTTGGTATTATCTACACTGTAGATTTAGGGTTTTCTGCCATTCCGAAACATGCTGAGTTGAAATCGTGAGCTCCAGTTTCTACAGCTTTGCTTGCATTAAAAGGATCATCACATCTGGTCCCAAGCTAGGAGGAAGAGGCATGTGACATACCGTGCATTCCCTGCCAGCCAAGGAGGCTCTCCAAATATGCAGAGCTAAAGTACTGTCCTCTGGTTCTGGGCTTTCCCAAGGAATTGTCACGTCCTATACACAGCCACCTCTCAGCTCCCCCTACCTATCATAGGTTCACAGTGAGATCCTCCCACATGCAGTCAACTTGGCAACTGCCAGAGTACATCTGGGGCTCAATGACCCCACCCCCAAGCCCAGTGTGCAATGCTGGATTCTTAACACGTTTCACCGAGGGGAATCCTTGAAAGTGTGTGGATGATTTCAAGAGTCAATGAGGGTGTAATTAGCCTCACAGACAGAGGTTCACTTCCACATCTGTCTACTATTGCATTGTGCTTAGCTGGTGGTCATATAAGAATGACTTCAGATATGCCTCCATGCACAAAATGTCACATAAAAAAAGGGAAATCTCCAGCTTATAAAGAGCATTTATATGCTTTACACAGAGATTTAAAAGTTTCTCCAAGATGGGGTGGTCTTTCCTAGCCCAACAAGCAGATTTTGGACTCCAGGAAATATCTGAATATCTGAAAATATTAAACATAAACTTGCATTGAAACACGATCTTCGCTTATCGCATTTTTATTCTTAGCAAGACCCTATAGTCCGTTCCATTTTAGTCATGATTCTGTCAAAAGACTATCTGATGAAAAGGCTACTGACAATAAAGGTAAAGGTAGTCCCATAGAAGATACTACCATAGGGGAGTGAACTGTTAGAGACTTCACTATACTAGGTCCAGTGGGTTACCAGTTTCCTTTCCTGCTGCCTTTGTCCTCCCTGAGAGCAGAGTCAGGTACTCATTTACTGCTGGGTAAACTGGAGTGTGATGCTACCAGGTTTTGATCCCGGAGCCAGGTAGCTTTGCCATGCGAGGCAAGCACTCTAACCACTTAGCTAATTGGATGCTCACAACTGGCAGTACTCAGTAATTTTAAACTCAGCCCAAACCGTAATCAAGATACAAATCTTAATAATAATTAAGGTATTAATAATTGCAATAATTTTCAAATTAAAGCAGCAGCTTTATGAACATGTCTTTAAAGTAAGGCCATTTACATTGTAATAATAAACCTGTTGTTAGAAAATAACTGTTAAATGATTTTCACCACCCACTATAGTCAGTTCTGTTTTCCATAGATAACTAACTGCCACTTTAATGTTACCCAAAATAGGTCTAATCTAATAATCTATTCAAGTATTATCGTGCGTAGATCCACTGCTGCAAGAGCATGTGAATGCTTTGTGCAAGCTTCCTGCAAGGAGACCAGCTACAGTGGTACTTCCATTAGGAGCGCAAAGGAAAATAATGATGATGCAACAGATGTGGGAGATCACAAGAACATGAAATATTCGCATGATGCTGAACCAGTACCTGCTCAGGAATGTTCTAGACAGAAGTTCTGGCATTTATGGCAAAAAAAGGAGAAAGAGAAATTGAGGTGTTGAAGTGCTGTCTGTTTGGGTACTTTGACAGGGAGTGTCAGTCTCCTTTCCTCAACAAACTTTGTACATGGAACACTGGCAAACTGAATATGGGACAGGTATGAAGAATCTGAGGCGTCACCAAATGGGGTAACTGAA
This sequence comes from Oreohelix idahoensis, assembly GCA_024509875.1. Lineage (NCBI taxonomy): Eukaryota > Metazoa > Mollusca > Gastropoda > Stylommatophora > Oreohelicidae > Oreohelix > Oreohelix idahoensis. The sequence continues at coordinate 9,119 of JAMPIV010013761.1, read as the reverse complement.
GCGTGTGTGCACCTAGAAGCCTAAATTGCTTATGGGGCAAGCAATCTACCATGCAGTAAGTTTAGTGGTATGGCAGTAGCACCAGAGGAATGGCACTGTGCTTTCACACATAGCTGAAAGGACAGCAGATCAGCAAAGCCTATCATTCTATGCTCTCTTGCAAGTAGGACAGTGCGTCCACTACAGAATGCATCCGAGTGGGCCAAGATATACTCAAGTGTTCAAAGGAGGAATATGCTGTCAACAGAGCAACTAAAATGGTGATGTAATGAACTAATGCTTAAAGGCCAGTCTGACCACACAATGAGGTGCTGTAAAGGAAGAGACAAACCAGGAGAGGGTGTGGATGAAGGATTAGGATGGCCTTAAGCACCCCCCTTGTCCTAGGAGGCAGATTCTACTAAAGACTAGACCAAAGTCAGGGTGGTATGTAATACTATCAGCGTGTGACAGCCCCAAACACAACTGGTCAGGAGGATACGGCAGTGATAGCATAAACTAAGTGGACTGTTGGGACAGCAACTAAATCTGGAGCAGAATATATGACTACTATCTCCAAATGCACAAAGGAGTTTCATATATCAAAATACGTAGTCAAATTACTATGTTCTGGTTCATATTTATTTCAGAAAACATCCCCTCGAGCTCACAAAGTGTGACATGTGGATACGGGTTCAATTTTACCTGTGCCACAGCAGAAACCTTACTTATTTACTTAGCCGTTTCTCTTTCTACCATGTGTAGAGGTTTGGAAGAAAGAGAGCCAAACTATCCTATCGGCTGTCTTCCTCCTGGCCTGGTTCTATTCTAGTCATCGGTCCTTCAAAGATTGTCTAATGTTGATAAGAGGTTGGAGGCAGAGGTGATGGTAATGAGGAGGACATGGGGAGATCTTGGGTGGAGGGCAAACAACAGGAATACTTAAATAATAGAGGCTGCACAGTAATTTTAGCATGGGTACCTTTGCACAATGTAATAGATGGAAACAAGGTGGCTGACAAGGAAGCAAAAACAGGAAGAAGCAGCCCAAACCATCTAAATGCAGGATTAGGCACAACAGAGATCAGAAGAAGAATTTGGTTTGGTTTGGAGGACTATCTTCATTGCATATGGACAACTCCTTCAGCGCTACGATCTCCTCCCTTAGATCACACAAGGAGGATCTCAGCACAGTGCACAAACTCTGTAGCACCAACGAGAGTCCCAATGTGTGTATATAGAAATCACCCATTCTATAAATATTGTTGTGGTGGGTAGGTTTCTAATTTTTAAATTTTGCCAGGACAGTGGCTGTTTGGCCTACTCTTTATGATTTCCAACTGTCATGGGATTTTTAGCGTCCACAACTTGCAGATGGAACCTCCTACTATTTTGCCCTCATCCGAGAAGGCTAGGGATCTGATCTCATTACCCAGGAGACCAGGGGGGAGTATAACATCATTAGTATGAAAAAAAAATATCCATAAATTATATTCCTTCAACTGGGAATCGAACCCTGTACCTTAAGAATTTGAGGTGGAAACCATACCTCTTAGCCACTCTGACCCCTGAAGTATAATTTAAAATATTATAACAAAGGAATGGATGGAAAATTGGAAACAAAGCCAGAAAGGTAGACACGCCTATAAAATGCTAAAAGATCCAACACTAACATGTCAGATATCAAGGGGGCCAAAAATACCATTCCATAGACACTGATAGATTGCAACTAGAAACAAGTTATTTTAGAGGAAGCATTCTGTGGAACATGTCTTGAGAAAAACATCACAGCACATTATGTACTAACATACAAAAAATATGAACAGCACAGAAAACCATCCATGGAATTCTTGCAAACCAAAAATTCACCATCACCATCATTAGAAACTGTACTAAAAATTGACGTACACAGCAAAATAAAATTGTATATTACCAAAACACGAATTAACATTTAACTTCCAGAACAAATAAGTATGATAAAGGAAGAACAAAAACACTTAAAAATAATTATATAAATAAAATAGACTAACAATACAACAAAACAACCTACAAATGTCTAGTAGATACAATTATGATAAAAAAGATACAGTAAAACAAAGGTTTAATGGGTAACCTAACACCAACCATGTTTTGAGAAGCTAGCCTTAACTTAACACCAACCTTGTTTCAAGCTTTGTCAAAATTAATAATGGTCGACATAGAATGAGGTTTTAAAAATAAAAGTCAAGCAAAAATTCCAACTTTAGGGCCTAAATGGTAATGCCCTGTGTTTGGCCAATATGATCGCCCCGGTTGACATGAAGAACAGTGGGCTGTGTGTTCGATACATCCTAAAAAAGGAATTCAGACATGCAGTAATAAGGAATCCTAAACCCTACTCTTAACGACTATTTTAATGACATCGAAGAACACGACCACTCTGCTTCATTTCAACTGGCAGCCCCTAGTCTACTATTGCTTCCCTCAGCCAAGGTATCAAACGATTTTTGTAAGATATGGATTGATTTAAGACTTAATTAAGTAGTATGTTTCACGAAAACATTCAGACTAAAAGGAGACGAAACTGTACTGTGGTCTAGTAATGTTCCATAATCAATATAATGATTTAACATTGATTTTTGTTGTATAGGCTAGACTTAGGTCTAATTTTCACTTCTTTTTTTTTTACTTTGCTGACGATTCACTTGTGCAGAGCCTAATCCGTTTTTGATTAACTTGAAACTTGCACTGATTGTCTAGCCACTCATGTTCTATAATAACAACTTACTTGCCATAACGGCTCCGGCGAGACATGTCACAAGTACTGTTAAAATGATTTTTCCGATCATCCTTTCCTTTGCTATAATTGTTGTTAGGCACTAGCTATGTTTGTTTTCCCGTCGTCAGCAAACATTTGGTTCCCACTTCCGCTGGAATTCCTGTCAAGAATCCAGATTTTATAAAGTAATACGTCCTACTACATATTTTAAAAATCAAGTGTTCTGTCTTTTTCATTTGAAGAAACCTTGTTCATCATAACACTGTATTCGGTCTGAATAGAATATAATTTCTAACTATTGAAAAAATACTTTACTGTTCATATTTATTAGATTTTGCTTTAATTTTTAATTGCTGATTGTTTGTAACAGACTTTACTGGCAATTAATATTTTATTTCACATTCATATTCCAGATTTTTATAATTGTTCATTCTTTTCGTTTTTTAAATTCATACGACAAGGATTGCCTTCTAAAAAAAAAAAATAATAAGGTATCAGGGATTGTAATGTCAACTCATGTAAAGTCGTCCAAAAGCAAGTGATACAGATAATTTCACTCAGTAATCCAAGACGGAAAATGGTTCACTACGCATTTATTACGTAGGTTTATTACGAGGTTTATTACGCAACCCAAGGAAAGCCGAAAGATTGCTGACTCACCTTTTTGTTGTTGTTGTTCTAGCCAACATTTCCAGATTTGGCACTGGAATGTTGGAATCAAAATAAGAATACGGAAGGCAAAATAAGTTTTCTGCATTACAAATTACGTAGAAATCAAGAAAAGCAAGTCCACCACAAAATAAGAATCTTCAGCTGAAACGTCTCACCAGTCCTTTACATGGCTCTAAATCATGGAATTCCCAGCCGCATTATTTCCATTATAAAAAGCCTCTATTCTAACTTTACGTGCAGTGTTGGATCGAGTAATGTAACTTTCGAAGTGAAAACAGGAGTACGACAGGGATGCCCCTTATCAACAACATTATTTTTAACAGTCATAGATTGGGTGATGCGCCAGACAACAGAGGGCAGTCCAAGAGGAATTAGATGGACAACGTTTTCTACACTGGAAGATTTGGAATATGCAGATGACATTGCACTACTCGCGCATTCACACCAACACATTCAAGACAAAACCGATAGACTGAATAAGTATGGCCAGCAGGTTGGCCTGAACATCAATTTGAAGAAGACAGAGGTCATGACACTAAATGTGGGCAATCCTGAGCTAATAGCAGTAAGGAACCAGAAGTTAGAACAGACAGACACATTTACTTACCTAGGAAGCATAGTAACACCTGACGGCGGAACAAGCAAGGACATTAACAACAGAATGAATAAAGCGAGAACAGCCTTTGCTGTTCTCAACAACATTTGGAAGTCTTCCCAGTACAGCACAAACACCAAATTAAGACTGTATGAGAGCTGTGTACTTTCTGTGCTTCTTTATGGTGCGGAATGTTGGAGAGTAACAGAGAAAGAAATGTCGAAACTGTCCTCCTTCCACACAATCTGCCTAAGGAAAATTCTCCGAATCTTTTGGCCAAACATCATCAGCAACCAAGAACTACTTATTCGGAGTAACCAGGAGGACATGCACACCATCATAGCTGGCAGACGCTGGAGTTGGGTTGGCCATGTCCTCAGACTGCCAGCTGGAGGCAATTGTGAAAGTAACCCCTATTTTGAAAACAAATTACTATCCCGTGTTCCATAGCCCGTTCCGGTTGTTGCACAGCCAGAACGATGCCTTTTCCGCAGTTTCGCTGAGCCTCTTAAGTGCCCTTGTTTGTGACTGTCCCCTCAACCCTAACAGTTTCAGTAGATCATACACTGAGGCAGCCACGAGACCTCTTGCACACACCTCAACAGCCATGACCCTTGCAGTGAACCCATCGTGTCTCAAGTCTGTGGCCAGATCATTATACTTGGCCACTTTGAACGAGTGCTGCTTGTCCAATTTGGATTCAAATGTCAGGTATCTAGAGAACTAAAAATTCCCAGCAATAAGAAACGACTTAGACTACAACTGAGAAAGGGCTATTTTAGAATAGAAAAACCTTGCTGTGCAGAATGTCTGCAAGAAAATAATATATAGCATTTCGTACTAAAGTGTAAGAAGTATGAGCAACAAAGAAAACTAACATTAGATTATTTACATGCATGCAATTCACTAATAACTGTGAACCTCCGAAATCGGCGAGTATCTGCCTGAATGGCGAGGGACACCTGTCTCTGTACAAGAAAAAAGGGATACTCACGTAAAATCAATGTCAGGTTAGACATTAATAATAACCTGAGATTTCGCCTCGAGTATTAGCGGGCGTACAAAAAAAAAAAAAAAACTGTAGAACAGGTGTTGAGAATAGACAGGCATAGAGAATTGCACTGTATAGAGCATATAACAAGAACACACAGTATTATATTATGATTAGCCAGGATATGGTGGGAAAGTGAGGGCTGGTGAGGTTATCATAATGCATATTGATAGGCACAGATCAATAGTGAAATTCCCACACTCCCTTTTCCAGTTATTCAAAACATGACAGGTATGAGAGACTACCATTTTGGGTCAAGGGAACACACGTTTTCTTGGTGTGTGAAAAGTCTTGACTTATTGAACACTGCATCTCAGGTGAGGTGTATGCTTCAGTCTTTCTAGACATACCGTTCAGTGTTAGTTGCTCTGGTCTTCTCGTTCCTCCAGTGGTTAGAATAATTAAGGTTGTCTCCTTTTTGTCCCAAGTTTTCAACCATTCAACGGGTGTAATTTGGACGCCTGCGTTTTCTTTTTGCAGGCGGCTTTGGACTTTTTGCGTAGACCAGCTGATGTCTACCGCTCTTACAACGAGCTTCTTGGTTTTCTTGTAGGTCTCCACCATCACCTTTATCTGGTGGGGCAAGAGTCTTCTTTCGGCTGGGATTATAGTTCGGCCATCAGTGCGTTTGCTTTTTCGGCGTTGTTTAGAGCTAGTAGGCCTATAACTCCTTTTTGTGACTTCTTACTTTAATGATACTTCTCCTGCCCACTATTGCCTCCAGGATATTGATCACTTTATCACCAGGTAGAACCCAGAGGGTGGCCTCGCCTCCTGACACTTGGGTGGTTTTGCCGCTCCTCTTCTGTAGCGCCTCATAAGGACCAGTTTTGTTTAGCTAGCTTGTCGGGTTGGTTTCCCTCGTTCTTTCCATCCCGTGAGCGTCTCTGATCTGTGGTTGGTGCTCATTTTATGGTTTGTTGCCCGCCTCTGATCTCACTTTGGATATCTGGATTCACTGGTTGATGCAGGGTGCGGTCTCGACTATGGCATCCAGTTTTGACGGTGAACTTGCTTTTTCAGGCTCCTGATCTTGTTTTTTTTCTTTTTCTTCACCGTCGTCAGAGTTTGGTGCTGCTCCTTTGCGGGAGAACTTAGTGAGACTGTCGGTGCGGCTTCGTGAGATGGAGGCGATATGGCTCTCATTTCATCTCTTGCTTCACGAATCCTTCTTTGCGATCTCATGATGTTGTAAGCTATTTCGGCAAAAGATGGCATTACCTCTTCTATTTGATCAGAGGTGTCTGTCTCTGTCACCTCTTTCGCAGCATCTACAGTAGAACAGTTCGGCGTCTCTGGCAGAATATTTCCGGGTTTAAAGGATACCGGTTTGTTGTTGCGAGCTGGAGGGCTTGTTTTGCCGACTTTCCTTCTCTTAGCTTGTGGCTTGGATCGAACCATTTTAATATAATGATTTCTGAAATCCGACGAAAATGGTTTCCCGAGGTGTGGGTGAATGGTTCATGCGTGAGATGTCGTGGGGGATAAATATCAGCCAGTCAGAGTGCTGTTTCCTAGTCTTGCGTGACGTCGCGGGCTATGGATGGCCGTGGTAAAGATATTTTCCCATAAGGTGACGCAGATGACGAGTGTATACTTCACAAGTTTCAGGACATACAAATGAAATTATATTGTTTGATTATTATTCGCTGTTGTTCATACCTGTTAAAATTTAGTAGTACGTGCTCTATATTTTTATATTGCATATATTATTCACAACAAGGTTAACTCTATTGCAGTGGTTCCCAAAACCGTGTGGCGCGAGAGGATGGCAGGTGTGATCGGAAAATTCAAAGACAATCAAGGATATAGAAAGATTTTCAACAAATTGAATGCCACAAATAAATATGAAGGTAATTTTTTTATTTATTTTGTTCATCATCATCAGTTGCCATCTCCACAACGAAGGTTGGCTGTAATGGATCTCCAACGTCTTCTGTCTCTTGTCTTGGTGGTGCACTCTGATAGACTCTTTCCTGTCCATCTCTTGATGTTATCTTCCCACTTATAGCGCTGTCTTCCCCTTGCACGTTTGCCTTCAACTCTCCCTTCTGTTATGGTCTTCTGCAAGGTGTTATGCTTTTTTATGTGGCCAAAGTATTTTAGCTGCCGAACTTTGACCTCCCTCATTAGTTCTCTTTTCATACCTAGATTTTCTAGGACCTCCTTATTTGTTTTCATCTCTTTCCATGAGATACGCCCCATTCTTCTATATATCCACATTTCAAGAGCCTCAATTCTTTCTTCCAAATGCTTATTCATCGTCCATGTTTCGGCACCATACAGAAATGCAGAATATATATAACACTTTATGATTCTCAGTTTTAATTTGTGAGATAACGGTTTGGATGTCAGTATATGTTTCATGTTGTTGAATGTAGCTTTGGCCATTCCTATTCTCTTCTTGATTTCTGTTTCACATCTGCCATCTTCTGTTATTATATGACCAAGATATACGTAGCTCTTGACTTGTTCCAGGATTTTCCCATTTACGCTTATCTTTAATGTGGGTTTATCGTCTGTTTTGCTAATTATCATAGTTTTTGTTTTCTCAATATTAATCTCGAGTCCATATTCATGACTTATACTGCAGTGTTCAAATCCTGGGTAAGCCAACCTGCCATTGAAACATCATTTTTTTGATGATGCGTAGATGGCAGAGCGGATAGTGTGATTCGCTTGCATGGCTAGGCGGGGTTGTCGCACGGAAGGTCCAGTGTTCAAATCCTGGGTAAGCCACTCATGTCTGTTGTTTTTTCTGTTGTCTGGTGTTCTACTTCTTTATTTCCTGCGAGTGCCTGATAACATACCTTTATATTTGTTTCATATTAATTTACTGTTTACAGGCCTCAGGTTTCCCTCCCTTATTTGTTATAAATGTTTGTACAATACCAAACCTACCCACTATCCTGTTCTCACTGTTCTAGTCTACTATCATTTACTGGACACAGTATTAAGGTCCTAAGGGTCTTGTTGGATTCGGCCTATACTGCTTGATAGAAAATACAACAGAAGTGATTGCGTCATTAATAGGCTGAACTGCCCATGGAGGACTTCTGGTGTCGTGTATTGTGGTTCGCACTATTGACCTGCCATTGAAACATCATTTTTTTGATGATGCGTAGATGGCAGAGCGGATAGTGTGATTCGCTTGCAGGGCTAGGCGGGGTTGTCGCACGGAAGGTCCAGTGTTCAAATCCTGGGTAAGCCACTCATGTCTGTTGTTTTTCTGTTGTCTGGTGTTCTACTTCTTTATTTCCTGCGAGTGCCTGATAACATACCTTTATCTTTGTTTCATATTAATTTACTGTTTACAGGCCTCAGGTTTCCCTCCCTTATTTGTAATAAAATGTTTGTACAATACCAAACCTACCCACTATCCTGTTCTCACTGTTCTAGTCTACTATCATTTACTGGACACAGTATTAAGGTCCTAAGGGTCTTGTTGGATTCGGCCTATACTGCTTGATAGAAAATACAACAGAAGTGATTGCGTCATTAATAGGCTGAACTGCCCATGGAGGACTTCTGGTGTCGTGTATTGTGGTTCGCACTATTGACCTGCCATTGAAACATCATTTTTTTTGATGATGCGTAGATGGCAGAGCGGATAGTGTGATTCGCTTGCATGGCTAGGCGGGGTTGTCGCACGGAAGGTCCAGTGTTCAAATCCTGGGTAAGCCACTAATGTCTGTTGTTTTTCTGTTGTCTGGTGTTCTACTTCTTTATTTCCTGCGAGTGCCTGATAACATACCTTTATATTTGTTTCATATTAATTTACTGTTTACAGGCCTCAGGTTTCCCTCCCTTATTTGTAATAAATGTTTGTACAATACCAAACCTACCCACTATCCTGTTCTCACTGTTCTAGTCTACTATCATTTACTGGACACAGTATTAAGGTCCTAAGGGTCTTGTTGGATTCGGCCTATACTGCTTGATAGAAATACAACAGAAGTGATTGCGTCATTAATAGGCTGAACTGCCCATGGAGGACTTCTGGTGTCGTGTATTGTGGTTCGCACTATTGACCTGCCATTGATACATCATTTTTTGATGATGCG